>JARCZZ010046268.1:0-19975 GCA_030323915.1 Brotogeris chrysoptera | reverse complement strand
ATTTTACACAGCTCAGTGGGGTTAAATTTACATTTTGCACGTGGAAGATGAAATGGTGGCAGCAAGTCCATAATTAGTACTCTTCTGTTTTATTCAAATTTGGTTTTGCTATCATTTTCGTCGGTCTCCTGGAAAATTTCTCTCAAGCTCAAATATGCTGCCAGATGACATTTTTACTGTCCTGTTCATTTTATCCAGGTATGTCCTTTGGAAGTGGGAAATGAAAAATTATTTTTAAATGAGCTCAGAAATGAGGTGGAGAGGGGTGGGCCACAGCTAAGATTTTCACAACCTTGAGAAGATTTTTGTATTTAGAATACAGAAAAAGAAAACAAAGTTAGATTTCAAGGTTGCTGGTATAAAAATACGAAGTTTCAATGAGGTTTTTATTTACTTTTGATAATAACAGCAGGAAAGAATAATAAGTCAGGAAAAAAATAATGAGATTGGCTTAAACATCAAATTTTGCATATGATAAATTTGCAGTTCTTTGCATTTATGCCTGTTTTTAAGCCTTGGGCATCTTTATAACAATAATGGCTAGAAAACTTCTATTAAAAAAGTGGAGACTCTTCTGTATTTAAGGGAAATGGTTTAAAGAAAAGTATGATGTAGCAAACTCTGCAAACTGAAGTATTATCTGAAGTTTTGGAATTGCAGAGTAAGTTCAGGACTAGAAAATGCTATGGGACAAGAGAAAATTTGGACCTTTTACCACCAAAAATGCTGATGTTGGGATTTAAAGTCCAAAAAGTTTCATTTTTAAGGTTTTGGGTTTTGTCTATAAAATAATTTTGAGGGGGATAAACTGCAGAAAATGTTTGAGCTCAAACATTATGATTAACAAAAAGCACTGTGTGTGTTTTATTTTTGTGACTAACTTTCACCAGTAATTTAGTCTGGAGCATTTCAGAGCCCAGCACATGCTTTGTAAGTGTGGTGAGTGAAAAATCTCCTGGGAAAAGAGAAGTTCATCCTGCTCCCATGGAGTTTCTGCTGTTGAATGGCAACAGGGAGGGAAATGGAGAGCGCCAAAAGCTGTGTACGCTGAGGCATTTCTGGGGACAGAAGACTGTGCCAGAAGAAAACTCTTCTCAAGTTCCACAGGTTTCTGCAGCTTTACCTCTGAGAGGAAACCCTCCAGAGTTTAGGAAAAATAAGTTTAAAATAGGAAATAAAACCCCTTGAGCTATCTGAATCCCTCATTTGGTGAGTAGATGAGGAGATAACTTGGAAGTAGGTAGTGAATGACATTAGCAAATGGAGAGATGGGAGGGAATGAGTGTTGAGGCAATGAATAAGCAAGGAAGGAATGAGTGGTAGGTGTGATTTGAAAGGGCATAGCAGCTTTGAGCTATCTTACAGCCTTGACAGGACACCCCAGGAAAAGATTAAAAAGAAGCAGGAGAAAAACTTGAGTCACCTGCAAGCTCAGCTGATGTCAAAGCTTTCACTGCCCATTTTCTTTCCTTTTCTTTTTTCCCCAAACATTTGCATGTTTTATGCAAGGGTTATAACAATTAGGCCTCTAAAATGTACTCTCAGCCTTAATTCCAGCCTAATTAGGACTTATTTAGTTGCTGATCTTGGAACTCATGGTCTCTTTGAACGGAACTTCTAGATAGACACATGAACACCTCCAGCCCTGGTAGAATAAACTTAACAACGCAACTACTAAAAAGTCTCAGGCTTGCACTACTGGCCAATTCAGCTGTGAAAGCTGAGGCAGCTTGCAGCCACAACTATCCCAACCCTCTTCCAGCAGTGGCTGAGCAGGGCATATATCTCAATTACCTCTGTTTACAGTTTGTCCTATAGTCATAAACAGAAACTGGTAGTGGTTTTATGTTAATCATACATTAATATATCATGCTGGGGATTGCAGCAGTGGAGGATTGGATGTCAATCCCATTCAAACCTCTTTGGTATTGTGGCTGAAACTTTGAGCAGGATGGGCAGCTGGGACAATAGACACTTCCCAGCTACATCTTTTTCTAAACATGAGTCAAAGCCCAAGTTTAAACAGTCTTCAGCTGGAGTCAATAATATTGAGATCTTCATAAGTTTCAGGCTGGTTTGTGACCGAGAGACTCTGTTGCACATTATCAGCAATGGCAACAACCACTTATGAATGTTTTGAAGTCAATTTTGAAAACATCCTCTGAACCACAACACCTTGGGACTGGTAGTGTGAAGAATCCACATTTATTCTGCATCAGATTGCTATGTGAAAACTGACTTTTATTTCTATCATCATTTACCTGTAGCACCATTTACTTGGGACTGTAAAGGAGTGCATCAATATTTGAAAACAGGGTAGTGTACTGCAGCTGCTGATTCTTTTACTGATTTCCAAAGTAGTGAAAACTAAGCTTGTTATCTTAGACCTGTGTTTTTTCTATGTTGTTGACAACCTGGAGTAGCCTCCTTTATAGCTTAAGGTTACACAAAAATATTTGAAGTACCTAAATGATCCAGAAATTCCACTGTCAAAGATAACACCTGCCCATTTTGCATCTGTGTCTAATTTAATGAGGTTAAAGATTTCAAGCCTTCAAAATACTTCAGAAAATGAGATTTCTGGAGACATTTAGTTAAAAGCATTTATGGATAAGACTACCTGTTTCTTAATGCCTAGGACAAGTTCTGTAGTTTGGCTTACCTTCTTGTGTTGCTGCTTGTAAGATTTCCATAAGTAAAGGAGAAATTGCTGAATAACTATTGGGCAACAGAGAACATCACTGCTCACAGAGTTCTATTTCAAACAGTTAAGCAAGGGAGAAATCACAAAGCTTTTATTTTAATCCCATTCTCTGGCAGCAGCAAAGGCAGTTACATTAGCTCAAATATACAGAGAAGGAAAGAGCAAAAGCTTTTGTTAGAACAAAGGGAGAAGAAAGGAGGATACCTACTCAGCTTCTCTTTGAAAAAAAAGGGTTAACTGTATATTGAACTGAACACCAGATTAAGCAGCCAGCTATGACATGCATGAGCATTGTATCCTGCAACATAAAAGAGGAAAAGTGATTTTTAAATAGTGACAATAAGTGAGTGAATGAAAAATATTTGCTTTTCAAAGTAAAGATAAAATGTCTAACATGAGAAGCTGCCTAATTCTGAAAATAAAGATTAAAATAGAAGCTGGAAAAAAAAACCCCACACCACCACAGTAAACAAAACTGCAAGTGTTACTTGCTTCAGAGTACCACAAAGCTTAATAAAGGATAGGGCAATATTACTGAACAGAGGTAAAGAGGGGATGAAATCACTGCTGCTCCAGCTCTATCACTTGGTCAGCGGTCTTCAGTAACAGTGACTGCAGACCTCTACAGATTAGTAGAGAGAAAAAAAGAGGGAGTTACTTTCCCTGCATTGGCTAACCGTGAAACTAAAATCCTTAAATCTTTTTATTTTGTTGATTTTTATGACCTTGTTACCTCACTAGACTAGTGCTTAAAGAAGAGAGTACAGTGTAAAGTGTAGTTCCTCTCTAGAAACAGCACTGTTACTCAAGTAGGGTGTTTTTGTAAGAAAGCCAGTCTCTCACTCTTATCACATTACAAAGCATCCTGGTCAAAGTGAATGGAAACCAACAGCTTACCAAAAAAATTAAATCATCCATTCTGCTACTTGCTCTTCCTCCATAAGTAAGAAAATAGAGTACGAAACAACTCCTCTGGTGACGCACAGTTCAATATGGTTGAAGTGTTATAATGTGTTACTTGAGTCATAACTGACAGGGTGCCAGCCTTACATTTGTTAGAGCAAACAGAGATCAGCTTTAAATTTCCATGCTCTTACGCAACCATGCTATTGCTTCAAGGACTACTTGTACTCAAACAAGAAAGGCCATCTACCTTCCTGTTACAGTGCTGATATAATTGTCTTCACTACAGACACATTTTCATACACACAGAGAAATATATTTAAATACAGCATTTTAACAGCTCTAAGGAAGAGCTCACTATTTGGCCTTAAAGCATCCTCATTTTTACCAAAGTTTGAGACTTAGGATTGCTGCAGTTAGTGAGGGAAGATGTGACCACGTAGTCCAGCTGACCATGCAATTCAATTCTCTACCAATCTCAGTAGCCAACAGGATGTACACACTAAAATGTAAGGAAGTAAAAATCATATTTGTTGCTGCTAGTTTCCCAAAAGCTGATGCCAATATAACTTGGCCCTCACTTTCATTAATCAGTCATTAGCAGAGTCATTGCATTCATCAGGCCTCTACTGGCTTTGCCGGAGGTATCCACTCACAGAACTGTCAACAGAAAAAATGCTTCCAGTAACTTCATCTGGAAAACTGTTAAGAGAATAAAACTACAACATTACAACAAAGTTGTGCTCCGGGTTTCACTGGGCAAAAGGTTACCTTGCAATCTAGAAATGACAGATCCTAGGGTCTACCTCCAGGCTGGGCCAGGAAATGGTTGTGCCTAGGTGTCCCCAAGACCTTCAGAAAGCAGGTCAAACTGGCAGAGCCTCCTGAAAACCAGGGGAGGGGTCTGGCTTTGGGGCAGCTGTTTGTCTTTAGGCTCTGTAGCAACCAGCTTACTTCTTTGCAGGGCTTGAATGAAGATAGCAGTGCTATACTAGCTTAGCTTATCAGAGCCAATCATATGACCAATGACTAATCATCCAAGTATTTATCACTTCAGTATAATTTCTGCATGCTATTATTGGGGTTGCACCTTTACAGCTGTGGCTCAGGCATGATTGGAGCTGACAATTGGGGAGCATCTTTCAGCAAAGAGCTTAAAGAGCTTGAGAGCCTGAATACTGACAACAGGTGAGGCTCCTGTTGGCTTGAAAGCAAATGGAGGAACAAGCCATGACAGCTGTGAGAGAAAGCAGAAGCAGCACAATTTTATATCATCTCCAGGCTGCCCCTTCAGGTCATCTCTGCAGACCCAAGGCTCTTCATTGCCCATGGTATGAGAAGGAAAGAAGGCTGCTGGCAGGGAATATGGGCAAATGACCTGAACTCAACTGCCCTGAGGCATGTGCCACTCTGGCAGTGACGTGATACTGCTTGTACAGCCCCTAGGAAATGTAATCCCTGGATGGCCACGCTCCATCTTTCCACCTCACCATAAGTTCCCCCATGTAAGCAGTGCAAACACTTGGAATGTCTTCTTTTCTCAAGGAATCCAAGCAAGTTAGTGCCTCACCTTCTCCAGCAGGTTAGCAATGAAGGCATAAAGCAACTGAAAGTTAGTCAAATTATGGTATCTCCTTGGGTCACGACAGTAATACAGACAAAATAATTACTCTTTGGCTTATCGTTGAAAGCACAACAGAGTATATCTGGATTCCAGTCCCTTCTCCAAGCTTTGATTTTGTGTTTTAAACAAAATAACTACAGCATGACATACAGACCATATCGTAGAAAACAAAGGACTCCATGCTCTTGGCTCAGTGCTATGGCCACTGAGATGCAGTATCACAAGTATGTCTCTCCATCTCATTCCCCAGCAAGGCTGCGATCCCTCCTGTACAGTGGCATAACTTTAATTGGTGGAGGAGAAAAGCTGGTAGAGAATGACATGGTCAGATGTTAATTTGAGGGGGCTGAAGTGGGTTTTCCATTTTCCAGGTAGATGCTCTCACTACCAAATTATGAAAGAAGAGCACTACTTCAATCCAGATTTTTAAAATATGGAAACAATAACATTGCTTGAGGAGCCCTATGGTGTGGGTATGCTGTAGGTGTGCTCTGATAATGCTTAATAGATTAGGATCCTCTGGGTAATTATGTGCAGTGAAGCTGAGCAGCTAGATTTTAATCATACTTCTGAGAACTGAAGTGTTCACTGAATGGGAAATGCACAGAGTTCTCATCAAGGAGCTTCCAAGTCAAGGCAGTACCTACATGGTAACCTAAAATTGCAGGTTTGAACATATACATTTGACTTTTTTAGGGTTCTGATCCCTAAATTCTGTTTACAGCTTAGCTGGTCTTGTAATAGTGCCTTCTTGTGTCTCTGATCATAAGAAGAGGAAGTTTCTACAATGCCTACTGTTGGATAGAGTTTTGTGAAAGTACGGCAATGAATAACTCAGTTAATCTGAAACAGCAATAAGACCCACTTCTTACTGTAAGAAACAGGTCAGATGACCATCACATAAACAAGACCAAAATATACCTCTGTTAATCAGCCCCAGCATCTCTTAGGGAAATCCTTGGTTCCCAAATAGAGTCTCAGCCTTTTTCTCTACTGTCACTTGCTGACATCTCATCCTCATAGGAGAAAGGCAACTTCAAGTTCTACCTCTTATTCCCTTCAGAACCTTGGCCTCTCTATTAGATAATCCAATGCTCTCCTCGTTTCAGGTCATATTCAGGACGCTGTAACAAAGTTCACGCTCTCAGAGTGCTATGTGGCCATAAGGTTGTCTTTTTCCTCCAAAAACTCCCTACACAAGGACAGAGCAGGAACAGAATTTTCTGGTATGATTTAAAGGTCAGAAGCCGTTAGGCCTGTGTTTGTACATGGATGCTCGCTTGCCTGGACAAGCCAGCATGATGCACATGGAGAGCAGCGCCATGGTTACTCTTCTACTTCAGACAACAGCTGTTGTTTGGCATTCATCAGCTGGAAGAGAGCCAGTTATTTAGTTAGTTATCATCGTGTCTCCACAGGGCATCTCACAGACCAGTAGTACAGCCGTCCCTTCTCTCACGCCCTCCCAGCACAGTATCTGCAGTGCCCTGAGATGTCCCCATCACATGGCCGCAAACATGCACATCAAACACATGACTTCCACACCCTGGCCTGCTGCCACCCATCATTTGACCCAGTTCATGGAACTCCATCATGGAAGTAACTACACAGCCTGTATTTGCATTCCTGTGAAGGCTGCTTAAGCCTGTGGACAGAATACATTTCACAAGATACGACAAGTACAATTTCTGCTGTTCAGGATATGCGTACATATTAAAATAAACCTGTCTGTGTAAGTGTGTGTGCTTGTCTGGGGATAACTGTGTGCAGAACCAGAATCTGGTCTTAGGGCAAAAGTAAGAGAAGCACTGCCTTGCAGGCATTTTAAAAAATATGACTCTTAATGAAGTGATGATAATCCTATTTTTAATTTGGCTTCTGTGTCTGCTCAGTAACAATTTTTCACAACGATTTATTGGCCCCAGCTTTTTACTGTGCTCTTCCTGCTAACACTTTAGGAATGATAAAAAGCCTTGTCCTAAAATTTAGTGCTTTATAGATGTCTTCTGGAGAGAAATATCAAAAAGTGGCTTGGGTTAGCCAGATTTTTTTGGCTCTTTCCTTTCTGCTTGGCTCAAGGCTTACTTATTAGACATTTTCATGTTCATATCCCTGGCAATGGAAAAGCTATACATTCAGAAATCTGGCACATGCACAAAGATATGCATGAAACATTTCCTAAGGTTGTGTTGCTTGAATTTCAGCTCTAATTAGCAGGATGCCTTCGAGAGGACATTTTCAGGGTTCTTTTCACAGTTGACTGTTCTATCTGAAAGGCTTCTCCTAAGATTAGGTTTACAGTGGGGCCTGACCTGATATATCCATGGATTTCTAGACCAGCTGTCCTTTACCACTCAGAATTTTTGTCTCAGTTGAAGAAGACTCTATTGGTCAGCTGTCATTTTTGATGCAAAAGTCAGGTATAACGTAAAGCCTGGATATGTTGGCCTTACTCCACCTAGTCACAGTTGGTAGCTTGTGAGTAGTCCATCTGACTCTGTCAAAAACTAATAGTTTTGGTGCACATGTACGGATAACCAGCAGGTCTGACACGTCCCAGAGGCATAGTCCTCAGGATGCTTGCTCTGCACGGTGGGTGTGAGAATTTCTTGGACACAAGTACAGAAGCCTTTCCACATCGTGCCATCCTTAAAAGGCTTTGTCTAGACAAGAGAACATTTTTGGCATAATTATTCTCTTGCATTTTAGCTTTGCATACAAATAATTAAAACTGGTGTTATAATACACTTTCAAGCAGGCCACACTACTTGTAGAGACCTGAACCAAACTCTTAGAGGCCATTGAGAAAAGAACTAAAATACTGACAAGTCAGTATAGTATCTTATCAAGAAAAAAAAATAATTTAACATAGTTTTAGCACTAATTAATATAGATACTGAAAGCTGACAAAAGAATATGACCCTCTTTCACAACATTGTGCCTTTGGACTGATTGACAGCAACTGGATACATACACACAGTTATTTTTGCTTTGGAAAATATTCATTACCACTTTTAACTGCAGAAAGTTTTCTACATTTTGATAAAGCAATGGAAGGTTCCAAAGAAATAAAAGGAAAATGGGTTGTTATTGCCAGCCTGCCATTCATTTCCCTTTGTACACCATGTGCAGTACAACTGTGTGTGGTGCCAAATAAAGGCCCCAAAGTTGAGTGAGGAATTAATACAGATTATAAAGATGCACTTTTTTGTGGGTGTTTTTCTAGGTTCTCAGTTTCTCAGCCTGGTTCACTGTGCAGCTGTACAATGGGAGAGCGTACGGATGAGGAGATACAACATGTGAACTCACTCTGCCACAAAAATAAACGTTCATCTAAACAGGGTCTTAGTCAGTTTATCATTCAAGCACGTAAACTAGTTCATTACATTGGATGTGCTGTACTCAAACTATAAAAAAAATCCTTATCTCCATAGTAAACATGCAAACCTGGAAACTCAAACTCTATTTTTTACTCGGTACATATACATCTGAAATAATCATCTAGCTTTGAAGATGTCCTTGAAATACATGTAGAAATATAAGAATTTTTAGAAAAATTACTAACATCAGGATTATGAATAATCAAAATCTTAACACAGTCTACGTATTTTCTTCTATTCCTATATTCTAGAATGACTCCTCTATAAAGAGAGTCTAATTTGGAAAAGAAATTATTTCATTTTAGGATATTTACCCTGCTTTGTAAGTAGAGTAATTATTCTGGAACATGCTCATTTACATTTTGGATTAGCGCCTGCAGAATTGCTCAGAGGAATAATTATTTTGGAAGAGCTATTCTGATCAATTTCTGCATCTGAGGCCCTGCAGACCATATGTGTCACCAAAGGCAGTCCAGAACTCCACAAAATACTAACTGAGGCCTTTGAGTTAAAAGGCTTCAACAGTATTTGATCTAATATTTCGCATTAACTATTTATAGTGAAAAAAATACAGAGATCACACTTCTAGGGCACTATATATAAGCCAGTTAAACACAGTATGCAATCATTAAATGCCTACTATAGGAATTTCAGCACAATATGGAGGAAATATATTTGCCTACAATATGCCGTTAGGGCCTTGAGGGTCTCCATGAAAAACCCTTTGTGCCATGACACACCAGGTATTCATTGCTAAACTATAAAACTCAGTAGAAAGATTCAGCTGGCCCTGATGTGTAGGTACCAAGTTTTTACTGAGGTGGTCACCAAACTAACTGAGAAGTTCAGATCAAGTTCTTTTCTTTAGCACAGCACCCACAGGATGCCAGACCAAAAGCCCATGGTGGAAAGATCCACCAGTACAGCACCAGGGATGAGGGATTTTCTTGGCCCAGTAATGCTTCCTGGCAGCGCGTCACTCACTTGTATAGTCACAGCCATATATCTTTGACAAGGAACAAGAACACCAGGAAGGCTCCCAGCTTATTTGCGCTCCTGGAAAATGACAAGACTTCGTATACAGTATATCTCTGCATTGCTATTATGGCTCACATCATTTCTTCCCATGGAAAAAAAACCAAGGTAGCATATGCCAGGAACAAAAATCTCCCAAAAGATATTCTTGTGGAGAACTCCTTGTTCCTCAAATGCTTGTCCTACAGGAATGATTGCAGGTCTGCCCCAAACAGTGTACTTACCAGAAACTCAAATTTACACCAGTAGGAAGAAGAAATCAGAACCTATTCATTAGTTGTTCCATAATAGATTTAAAAATACAAACTCACAAGGTCACTTACATAAAGCCTGCAATACCATATGCTCAACACATTCCAGAACACCAAACACATGAATCACTGCACTTATATTCATAAAAATACTCTTCTACTCCCCCAGCACATCACACAATGATATAGTTACAGGACTTTTTTCCAGGTGGCAGCTGATTTAAGAGGTTCCTGCATTTGCTGCTTATTCCTGACCCATAGCTATTGAGGTTGCTTCCTCAATTGTGTTGGTTTAATTTTGTGGAGCTGTGGCAGCCACCATCCTGGGTTTAAAAAACTCCAAAACAACAACCAAATGAAACCCCACCAATACTTTTTGAAAGTTGTTTCAAAAACCACCAACTTTGGTTATTTCAGGGATGTAACTGTTGCTTCAGCACTGATGGAGGGCAGTGATTTACTTGCTTCATGCGCTGCCGTGAAGTATCCTTCTAAGAAACATTTGCAGGGGTTTTAAACAGTAAAGAAAATCAGTAAGTGTATGATAACATGCCAGCACAACAGTGACAAACTATGAATGTCCCAGGTCATTCATGGGAGAGATGCATGAGCTGGGATAGGACTAGCATGCAGGGGCTCTATTGCTTCTTTAATTATTAGACCTCTTGAAAATTGTTTTTCAAAGATGTATAATAATAAACAAAAGTAAAGCTGAATGTTACCAAAACACATTTATTTAAGTTAAGGGTTATTTTTTTTCACCTGGACTTTACTGAAAGGCAATTTCACCCTAGCCCTTTTCTGTGTGTATTCTGTGCATGCATATGTACACAAATAAATGGCATGAATCCTCATCTGCATTTGCATTGTTTGTTCAAGCATTCAGACTCAATAAACCTGTGGGTTTTTTTTCTTGCTTTTACCAGAGTAAAACAAGAAAGCCTCAGTGAAACTAACAAAATTAAATAAGCACTGGTGAAAGACGAAGCGAAGCCTCTATGCCCCAGTATTTAAAATTAGGCCAGTTGGCAGACAAATTTCCAATGTAACTGATTTACTAATCAATACAGAAGAACTCGCATTTCTTCCAGAAAATGAATTCAATTTGCTTAAGGAAGTTATAGTGTTCTGAATATTGAATGCTAGAATAGATACATGTGTGTGTAAGATGGAATGCAACCATGACCAATGTGTTTGACGGAAGATTTTTCAAGACAATATTGCTTTTTCAAGAAGTGTTAATTTATCTGGGAGAAAACCTGGAAAAAATCCAGTATGTTTTTATGTGGTTTAGGGCTCTCCGTGTGTTTTGTAAAAAAAACATATTGTTTTACAAAAGCAGGAATGCAAAACCTCTCTCCTCTGAAAACTTAAAAAGTACTAGGAGAAAAAAATAAGACACTCACAAATTAAATTCGGCTTTAACTTAATTTTCACTGAAAGACAGTTTTTCCATTCTGCTGGATAAAAAAAATCAAACAGCAGGAATTATGAGAATGAACATTCTTTTTTTCTACCGTTTGATGGAAAGGCTAGCAGGTTTTCTGTAATATGTGTCTTGAGAACTGTTGCCTCTAAAATACGCACTTGATTACAGATACAAGAGCTTTTTTCTTCTGTTATAAGAAACTATTATTTTAAAAAAAGGGCTCACAAGAGGTCCTATCTCAGTGAACAGAGTGAAAACAAGATGCTATTTCCCCACTGGCAGCATTATGGGCTCTGATTTAGTAGTGGGGATGGCACAGCTGAGGGTGGCTGGTGTGATTAGATTCAGCTCTCTGCCCTGCTGCTTCCAAGAACAGGGTTTGCTCATCCACAGATGACAAATGGGATACCTTACTGCTCTCTGCAGCTGCTTCATGGAAGGATATAAAGAAGATAGAGCCAGACTCTTCCTAGAGGGGCAAGGTGGAAGGAGGAGAGGTTGATGGGCACAAGTTGTAATGCTGGCAATTCCCAACAAGAAAAATATTTTCAGCATGAGGATGGCCAGACACAGGAATAGGAGCCTAGGAAGGCTGTGGGCAATCCAACCATGGAGATATCCAAAGTCTGACTAATCAAAGGCCTGATCTTGCTTTGAGGAGGTGAGTTGGGAGAGACTACCTCCAGCAACCTGCAATGTCTTTTATCCTTTTATTCTGTACAGACAGCAGATCCATTTGTGAAACCCTGTTGGAAGCACTGCTGAGTGGTGCTCAGTAGCTGTCACTAGCTTTGATTTACCTGAGAAGTTTAAGCAGTGAACTGAGGCAGCACTGATGGGTGGGCTGGAGTTGAAGGAGCTGATTGTGCATCAGTGTTGAAGGAATCTCTTTAGGTCTCCTCAGTTATGCCTCCCTTTCCTGGTCAGTTACAGCTCAGAAAGGCCTCATTGATATCTCTTGGTTTTGCCTCCTTCTTTCTCCAGGACTCATAACTGCCAAGCCATGGACATTTATGGGTATTACTGACCATAGAGAGAAAAAAATTATTTTCAGTAATTTTACATACAGACCCACAATGTGAATGTATATCCAGATAATCTCTGTCAAGGAAAGAAAGCTTACTTATCTGTAGGTACTCTACCATCATCACTCTCTTCAGCCTCAGAGCCCACGCCTATTTAGTGCTTTCTGTTGTTTCCCATACAAGTAAATCACTAGTCTAGGCTCCTATTACCCTGACTGCCTCAAAGTCCTCTTCTCTGGCCCTGACAGGAGCCACTAACATCTGTTCACAATGTTGCTGCAGCGATGGCTTTGATTTATCACTATGACAACATCATTCTCAGGGCTGCATCCCAACATGGCTTCTGCTTTCTCCATGCCATCAGTCACTAAGCTCTTGTCTTCAAATCTCATCTATAGAGAAATCACTTGCTCCACAGCTGAAGTACAGCTTCCTCCAGCACGGAGCTCCAGCAATACATAACACTAAACATCAGGTTTAGGAGAGGAAATGAAAAGTTATAGTGTATACAATGTTAAATAAGGACTGATCTCCATAGGTTGAGTGTAATAGCCAACTAGAAACTGAAAAGGTTCTAAAAAAGATTAATTGTATTATTACTTCCTGACATGTTAAGATTTCTTACTGGCTTTTGAGATTTACCCAAAGGAGTGGGTGGTTTAAATGGCTTTCATCAAAAGTTTTGTTCTTAAACTCAGAAGAACTCGACTCTTAGAGAAAGCCATTAACTGCATGTGGCTGCTGGAGGGATACAGCACTATGCAGTGGCAGTAAGTTTAACAGAACATGTCTTTAGACAAAAAACTCTCCTTTAAATACTCTTCACTTACATCCTGCTCTGACTTTAGAAGTTAAATGTTATACTCCTTTTTGCAAAGCAGCTTACACTGAGGCGAAAAGAACAATGGCAGCTTCCAATTCTATACAATGATACATATCTATGTGCATATTTTTGTTTGTTATGTACTGATACAGAAACTTGACAAAGCATTAATTTTGTATATAGCACTTCTGAGCCATGCCTGATATAATGTTGCATTTGGCTACAATTCAAGATGTAGATTGATATTTATATGCTATTACATTGAAATATGATTGCATGCTCTTAGATTTACAAAACTCTAGTCTTGCCAGGAGATTCTTGCCTGTGAAGCTATTTTAAGAGTTTATCAGTTAAAAGGCTTAAGAGCTAAATTTTGTCCCCACATTGACTTAAACGGATGCTGCGTATGCGTATTCAGAGGGAAGCTTTGACCTCAACTTTGATTTAATTGTTTAGCGTGGTTAGAATTACATACTTAAAAATCCTGGGTGATTAATGAGACTGGTGACAGTTTGGGAACTCCTAACGTTTCTCTGATGCTTGAAAAATGCTCTAAATTTCTTTCTCTGACACATACAAACAATAACTTAAATTCCCATGTGGTTTCTATTTGTCACAAATACAGATGATTTAAAAGTTTTAATGAAAAACTGACTTTGAAAATAGAAGTTTCACATAGCATATTTCCTTCTTTCTTTCTTTCACTTTTTATTACCAACCAGTTAAGCAACTGAAACATTTCCAGGGTTCAGAATCAAACAATTCTAGTATTGCACAGAAAATTTGAAATGTACCTGATTTTTTTGTTCTGTTTTGGTTTTTTTTGTCCCCCTCATAGAGGTTTTTGTAGCTCTTTTGCAAAATTCTCTGGAAAATATCTACCGTTTTCTAAGACTTGAGCAGGAAGACAAAAGCACTTGGTCAGTAGCTGCTACTGGCAGCCATTACAAAGTTAGCAGCCCATTGGAATCCCCCAGGAATCCAAACTTTAACTTAGGAAAATAAATATGTTTCCAAACCTAACCAATCCAGAATACACTGACAATATGAACTGGGAGTAAATCAATGTATTGTTCCTTTACTGACTGTGCATACAGCCTGAAATAAAGCCTGGAGAGATGGGAGTGACTACTAATTCAAAATCCTTAATATGATCAGTCAAGTCTTAGCATCAACTGAATTATAACTGTTTATCATTTTAGCAGCATTCAACTAATGTGCATGCATTATGAATCTAAACCAGCTGCCAATCTTCTCTCTGTGCCAGAGCCTCCCCCAAACCTGAAAAATATAACACATTGATTTTCGTATCACTCAGAAGTGGAGCCACAGAGGCCTTGTTGCAAAAACTGCTAATTAACACAGAACAAAAGGCTAGTCTCTGCCCTAAGGAGGTTGCAGTTTAATTATGACTGGAGTCAGCATGTAAATATCAACGGAAAATAAATGAGCGTAAGGGTTCACTTAAGATTTCTCCAGGGAAGGAGGTTTAAGAGGCATCCATTTTCTTTCATTTCTGATGCTTTTTTCTAGGATTGAAAAAGTGATCACATTTTGAAAACACCACCACTATTTTTAGTGCAGGGTTGGGGGGGGCTGTTAGCTTGGACCATTTTGCTTTTTAGGGATGGAATGTAACCTTGGAGGGAGCTGGATCAGCAAACCTGGTGGGATGGCAAGCAGTGCCCCATGAGCAGTTGGTGCTTCAGCCTGGACCTGCAGTGGAATTGCTGCCTTTGGGATTGCAACAGGGCACTGTTGCCAAAGAGCACAGCATCAGAGCAGCATCATCAGGGTCAGCTCAAGAAGCAGCAGTGTCAGTGTGCTGGCTCCAGAGAAGAGTCTCAGCACCAATAATGGTGTGATTACAGAGTCAAATAGCAGCAGTGAGAGTACAGAGCACTTGTTTGAAACATAACAGGCAGTGAAGTTCAGAGTCATTGGCAAAGAGCAGGTGGGAGTCAATGTTGCCTTACTACATAAGATCATAGAGGCTGAATAGGAAAAAAAATTGAGCAGCCTGGAAGACAAAACCTGGTCAGCTAGAAATTGCCTGAATATTTGCCACTATCAGTACAATGTCTTGCAATTGTGAAATTAAATGGGCAAGAGATGAAATTCCATATTTCATCTCAGAGCTATGAACATGCAATATTTGTTTGCACACTTCAGTAAGAAGGAACACATAAAGTCAAGCAGTTACAAAATTTCCCATATTTTACAGCAGAATGGGACAAATTTCAGCATCCTGGTATATAGCAAACTGCACCTATATTACAATGCACTGGCTATGGGACAGGATACCTACCTTGCTCTTTCATTGTCATATAGATAAAGGAGCAACACTGTCTTTTCATTGTAACATGCCTGACTTAAGGGATAGTTGTTATCACAGTGACATTTTTCTCTAGATTTCATACATACAGTAGGTACTATAAAAGGTAGAAAGAACTCCTCTCTAAGTGCATTATCTGTACACTTCAACTGGGCCCTGCTGAATCCCTCATGTAATTGTCATGCTTTGTTCAGTTTATAAAAAAACCCCTCTGTAGACCACCTTGAATTTATGGTACATGGCAGCTTTAAACTTGTTTGTAAAGGTTTAAAGACAGGAGTTGTAGTCCCTGGATTAAAATTAATTTTAAATGCTTTAATGGGGTGAGCTCTCATCTTGAGGTCTGATGTGCCTGCAGGCTTCATAAAACACCGGCATTCTAGGATGCAGAGATATTCTCTGAGTCAGGTTGCTAAAGGATATCACACACCAATGGCAATTACCACTCTCCCTTTTGCGGTCACATATGATGCCATAAAATGGGCCCCAGACTTCCTTATTTAATTGCCTGGTTTCTTTTCATCTCAAGCACAAGGCAAAAGAAATGCATTTCACTCACCCTTGTAAAATAGCACACATTTTCTTACTATTATGCCTTTGAAAAATTGCACATGAGAGAGAATATTTAGAGAATTTCATGAATGGCAGAGACTTGTATGCAGCCTTATCCTGGGGATATTTGTTGGCAGAAAGCTTCAGTGGCATTATGTTTTCATGGCATTGAAGAGGTAAGACAAGTTTGTGCTGGTGGATGTGAGTGTGAACAGACTTCCTGCTTTTGAACG
This sequence comes from Brotogeris chrysoptera, assembly GCA_030323915.1. Classification (NCBI taxonomy): domain Eukaryota; kingdom Metazoa; phylum Chordata; class Aves; order Psittaciformes; family Psittacidae; genus Brotogeris; species Brotogeris chrysoptera. Next base: position 3,681 of record JARCZZ010046268.1, on the reverse strand, counting down.
GTGACTTTTCTCTTAGCCTGTCTACCTAAGGACAATGCAATTGATGTGCAAGTCAAATATTTACATACTTTTCATTAGACTATTTTCAATGAAAAAAGATTGTAATGTCATTTTGCAGTGCTATTATCATACTGCAACTTTGACTTGATCCAGGTTGTGGACCCTAGTGTGATCTTGAACAAATTGCTTCATGGAATGGACAAATTGCATGTTTATGTCTCAGTTTACCACACTATGTATTAGGAAAAGTAGAAATTATAATTCAGCCATCCTCACTGAAAATGTTTGGAGAATCCCTGACGAACATACTAAAGTAGTGTGAAGTATTCAGTGTTGTTACGTAATTCAAAATTAATATAAGACATTGAAACTTTTCACTAAATAATGAAATATGTCAGGATTCCTAGGCAACCTCAGTGAGAAAGACATTGCCAACATTGACTATGTGCTGTCTCAACAGCCACCCGACATAAGAAGGAGGAAAAAAGAAATGGTCAGAGAAGGGAAACAGAAAAGAGAATGCGTGAAGAGAGACTCTTTTCTGCTGCATTCTCCTCCAGTATAAGCCAAAGCTGAAGTGCATGGCAGTGCAGCTCTAGCTCAAGGGACTGGCATCAGACTGCTGCAAAGCAGTCAGCACTGTACCTCCCTTTCACCTGTCTGTGACCTCTCTTCTGATGAGGAAACCTGCAGAGAGAATATATTCTGCACCTGTGAACCAGCACCACCAGTAAGCCGCCTTCCTTGACATCCTGTGCTGACCTCCCAGTCAGTCCCCAGTACAGAAGGCCAATGGTGCCACCACATGCTACCACCTGCCCACTCACCTCCTTCTCTCTACAGCACTGTAGCAGGGTCTGGGAAATGCTGCTTCGAGGAACCACTCATTTCCCCCCCTTTTTTTCTATACTGATGGAACACAGAGGTGGTAAGCAGCCATTTCGCTCTTCCCACTATGCCTGAGGTGCCAGCTTCTCCCAAGGAAGTGTCTGCCAGTCTCTATGTAGGTCTGCCCTTGTGCTAGTCAAGCAGGAAGAAATCTGGGTCCTTCTGATCTCCAGGCAGCAGGATGTCAGCGGCAGTGCCTATAGAAAGAAAGACATTTTCCTTAAGACACACATTTTTACACCTCAGAAGATAAAGCTTTGCCTGTTAAAAGTTATGAAATAGTGGTTAATATTTGCCCATAATGAGTTCTGTACTAAAAGACAGATTACAGAAATCATTCCTTTTTACCCATTTATCTTAGCAACAAAAAGAAAGGGAAGAGTACACCCACAGTAATAAAGGCACAGGCTTTAAAAGTCTGTAATCACTCTGTTTTGCACAGAATGAATGAATCAGTAGTTCAGTGAGCTACAGAAAAGAATTTCAGGGGAAGCATGAAAACAGTCCTCCTCTGTAGCTGTGTAATCTCACTAATGCCTGGAAAAATAAAACCTCCATATTCCAACACTTAGTATTTCCTTTTATATCCCTTCCTATACAAATTCATATGTCTTTTCCCTAGCACATGTTGCCACTAGACTACCAGTTGCCAAAGAGGATTCAGAGGCAAAAATGTTTTAAATAAGGAAAGGACAACCAAAACCTTCAATGATTAGGTCACCATTTCCTCTCTATTACCTGCAGGGGGGAGAAGTGAAGAGCCCGAGTTCAAGATCTGCCACTGCCGGGCTACTAGAGATTGCTGTCCTAGAGACCTGCTTGCTGAGCTGCTTGGATAGTCAGTCCCTGACCCGCATCCATCAAAATAAGCCAGGTTAAAGCTGAAACAGGGTAAAAAGTGCTAGCACAGGCACATCAACAGAGGGGACAGTGGTGGGGATTGCCAAGCATTCCAGTTGTGGCATTTCTGCTGTCAGCAGAGGATGTGTGGTCAGTCTCTCGGAGCTGGAACCTGTGGAGACCTGACAGCCTTTAAAGGGAAGATTCCTATAACTGAACCTGCGCTGTTCTCTGGCTGGTGGTATCTAACAAGCTGGCATCACAGGGGGTGAGTGAGAAATTCTAACAATTCCTCTTGGTCATATTGTCATAAGAGAGTAGTTACATAGAATATAAATGTACATTTCTGGGGAAAATGTGACAGCTAATAGTTAACCTAGCTGATGAAAACAGAAATGATACTTCTCAGTCTAATTATAGTGTGGTAAACTAGGGACAGAACTCTAGCTAAAATATAAATGGGCTGAGAATGTAATTCTGTGTTTCACAGCACATACTTAAAACAAGAAGTGATATAGAGAACAATCTTTACAGGAAGTCATTTTGCAGTTGAAACAGATGAGGAGCTTCTCTAGGATTTTTTATTTGCTTATTTAGACACCATTTGTCTTGCACTTAATACCACATTCAGAGCCTAGCTGTGCTTAGGGACATTCAGATGCTCAAGTCCAAGAGGAGCACTTGTAAGGGGGCATAGGTCCTTAATCCTGTGTGTCTATAAGCCAAGCACAGCTTTAATTGTATTGCTATAGAAGGAACAGCCAAAAGCTACGTAAGGCAAACTTTGTGAGAATATGTAATACCTTTTATTAAACCAGACAGTAAAAGCCAGACAGCATTTTGGATGGGCATGTGATTCTTCAAGCCTGAAATCAAATCTTTTTTATTGTCCTCAGTAAATGTTATATCAGGATTGGAGAGGTGTAGGCAATTGTTTCTGCTATAGGTAAGAATGAAAGACTACTGATCAACTGCTCATCAGTTTCCAGAAAGAATTGTCACAGAAGAGTGCAGGAGGAGTGGTGAGATGCCTAGGGCTGTGCCTTATCTCTTCTGTAAATGTTTCTCCCAGGAAGCCAAGTGTGGTTCCCTTTGTATGGTCATTTAGACTTTACTGTATACCTGGCATCTTTGAGGGTGACTCTTCTTTGCAGTTCAGAGTGAAAATGAAATATTACTTCCCTATGGCATAAAGCAAGGGTTCAAAAGTTAAGTTAAAGCAAGTGTTAACTTATTTAGTATATGACTAGGTGACTTATCAAAGTGAAACACAGAGGTCCATTTTACAGGCTCATGAAGTCTGATTTGATTCCAGCATCTGATGCCCACCTTCTCCATCAAAAAGGCCCTTTCCCATGAATTTATGCACATTTATCTTCTATCCAGATTAACTGGTGAGCCTCTTCTATGATCAGCTGGTCAACTGTACTGGACACAGAAAGGATCTCAAATATATGCTGAAAAAGTAAAATTCTCCCAGGCCTCAGCCTCACATCAAAGCCTCTCCCTTCACACAACACATTCATATGAGGGATTTAAAGAGATTCTGAGCAGCCCTGTGGATAAGGACTTGGGGGTGTTGGTCAATGAGAAAATGAACATGAGCCAACAGTGTGCGCGCACAGCCCAGAAAGCCAACCATATCCTGGGCTGCATCCAAAGGAGTTTGACCAGCAGGTCGAGGGAGGTGATCCTGCCCCTCTACTCTGCTCTTGTGAGACCTCACTTGGATTATTGTGTGCAGTTCTGGTGTCCTTAACATAAAAAAAAAAGGACATGGAACTGTTGGAACAAGTCCAGAGGAGGGCCACGAGGGTGATCAGGGGACTGGAACATCTCCCGTATGAAGACAGGCTGAGAAAGTTGGGGCTGTTGGGCCTGGAGAAGAGAAGGCTGTGTGGAGACCTCATAGCAGCCTTCCAGTATCTGAAAGGGGGCCTATAGGGATGCTGG
>JARCZZ010046267.1:0-16956 GCA_030323915.1 Brotogeris chrysoptera | reverse complement strand
ACTGTTCTTATCTCAACCCGTGGGAGTTACATTCTTTCAATTCTCCTCCCCATCCCTCTGGGAGCAGGGGAGTGGGGAGGGAGAAAAGGGGGGAGCGAGTGAACAGCTGCGTGGTTCTGAGTTATCAGCTGGGCTGAAACCAAGGCAGGAGGACTGGTGGCTTGGAAGCCACCTATCATTCCCACCTTCTGTCTGCATTTACAGACCACAGAAGTGGTGAAGCATAGTTCATTTGGCCTTGAATAATTCAATTATACTGTTGCCCAGCATTACCCACAGCACATACACTAAAAGGCAGCTCAAAGAAACAACATCTGCTTGTAGAATCGGCCGCATGCTCCAGAGTGAGCAAAGAGGTTGTTAATTGCTTTGTATTTCGCCAGGTTAAGACAAGATAAAATAAGGGTTAAACATTGTCCAGAAACCAAGGTCTGGGAATTTTCCTTGGGCACAGAGTAGTGACAACATTGGGAAAATGTGATTGTAGCGAAGAGGCATTTTAAGAGTGGAAGTTGTTGTTTGGCTTGCTTCAGAGCCTGTGTTTCAGGATAGCTGCAAAAAGCTTCACATATTCAGGGCTACAGAAACATTTAATGCAAAAGAGTTTAAAAAACATCCTGCTTTCTCAAAAAAGTAACCCTTCAGTAAATGTCTGACCCTATCTCTCTGCCACAAAGACTGGGCAACAAGCAATAGAATAGGACTACTGCCACAATTCAAAATGGGTGCAAGAGGTCACTCGTTCTCCTGGGTTGTGTAAAGAAGATCACGGTGAGAACAGTATTTTTCTCCAGCACGTTAGAACACATGTTAGAAGCCTGAGAAGCCTGTAAGAGAGCCATTGTGAAGACTCAGCTTGGTGTGCAACTGCTTACACAGAGCTAGTCAAATTCTCGTGTTTCAGTACCAAAGAGTGGATGAGAAACTGCGGGTGGGGGGTGGTAGGGGTTGATGGTAATGGTGTTTGGGGTCTTTTTTGTTGTGTGGATTTTGGTTTTTTATTTCCCCCCTTCACTCCCGTCCCCCCCCCCCCCCCCCCTTCTTTCTATGTTCTCTTTTGACCTTTAAGAAGTTTTTGAGAGAAATGCCTGGACCTTTTTAGCTCATTTCTGGAATATTTTGTCATGATTTGCCTTATAGAAGGTAGCAATTCTAATCTCTTAGACAACTGGTATCCTTACCCATTTTAGTTTTCATGATAGTAAACTGCAGTTGTAACTCTACCTCCCTTGATCCATAGCTTCATAATTCTGTTTTAAAGTTGCTGATTTTAAAACAACATATCAGTAAAATATTTGGATAAGCTGCCTGTGTAAATCAGAAAGGTCAGGAGCCCAAATGTTCTTCAAGAAAAAGCTCACCTTATTGCCTCCTTCATTTTCCCCTTTACTGACTTGAAAGCCTTTCAGTTTTGCTGTGAAGAGAGAAGGCTCACAAGAAGGCTGGTGAACTCTGAAGTACACTGAGATCCAGCTCTTTTTTCTTCTGGCCTTCCCATTCACGATAGCTTCGAAGGTTAGTGTCAACATTTTGGATAATAAGAAGCCACCTGCGCTGCATTCACTAGAAACCTCAAAAATAGGTGAGGTGATTAATTGCCTGGCAGCAGATTTGCAATTCGGTAACACGTACTGGAAATCTTCCTTCAGTGTCAGACACAATATGCTACCCATGAGCTGCAGTCTCCTCAGAGATGTATCTGCTCCAGCATGGAGCACCTCCTTTCAAAAGTACATCACGTCGCCAGCAGTGTCTCCTTCCATTTCTCCTCTGCTGACTTTTTCATGTCCCTTCCCTTTTTCGTCTCCCTTGCCCCTGCTTTTTTCTTAAGCACATTTACCATGATTGCCATAAGCTCCCCTCACTGAAGTTTTGGTGTGCAGAAGGTATTTACACTGGAGTTAGAGCCATCTGGCACCGGCTGTGGCCAGCTCTCATTAACAATTTTTGGTTAGTAATAGTGTGCAGGTTTAACGGAAATTTTAAAAGTGCCAATGCAAGTTTGACCTAAGAGAACTGATGTTAGCAAAAATGCTTGAGATGAATACATGAAATTAAAGTATATAAAGTCAGAGTGTGAAAAGTACATCTAAAGATGGAGTGTGATGTGTTAAGAGCATGTTTACTCTTTGAAACTTTCTGCCGTGTAGCATTTCTACACCGCTAACCAGTACCTAAGCAACAAATTCTCTCTCCTTTTGCCTCAAAAGTCTGTGAATTCCTATAAGAACTTCAATTCTCCCAGATGAACAGAGCTAGTGAACCTTGTACCCCACCTTACGCCCAGGGGAGCAGAAGAGCTTTGCCTTTTCCCCTCCACTGGCTTAGCATGCCTAAGGACACTGAAAAGTAGAGACACCACCACTGGTCTTGGCAGCTTGGTTCCAGCCACTATCAACCAAATTGATAACCACAGTATATATATATATATATACAATACAGGTGTCTTGTATCCCACTCAAACTCATATTTCCTTCCATCAGGCTAATAAGCTCTTTAGCAGCTTGTATCCTAGTAACTTCTGCTTTACAATGAAGCCTTCTCCAAGTCTCTTGCGTAAATTAGTGAGTTAATGTTCTACTCATCAGACACTGCTTCCAGTCCTTTAATAATTATGTTTATTGCTTCTCTTACTAGTGTGGGGATTTAGACAGTTTTGCAAAAGCTTTTAAAATGGCAGGCTTCAGGCATAACAGTATTTATTTGATCAATGGACACAGTACTGAGACTGTACCCCCCATTCCTCTTTACTACTCAGATTCAGACATCCTAGGATTTACACTTGACATTTTACTACAGCGACCCAGTGGAAGGTCACTCTTGGAGGTTTCTTTGGCCTGAATTCTTGTGCTGAACACCAGATTAAACTGACTGGAGCATTTTATCCATAGTCTGTAGCCAATTATAGAACCTGAAATACAGCATATGAGGATGAGATGGAGCCGCTGGATAAATAAGCTGCTGTGTTGCCAGCAGTGTCTCACTGCTTGCCAGGTTGCTTGAGCAGAGGAAATATCAGTGACAGATTTTAATACTGTGTTGAGTTTGTGGTCAGAGAGGTCACGGGTCTTTGATTGATAGGAGGGGCAGACCTTCTAAGAAAAGCTAATATACATCAAATAGCATTTACTTCCTTTTAGTTCCATTAGTTAGATTAGTTAATGTTTAATTTATGGATTCATTTGAGTATGGCTCAACACTGGGAATGTTGCCAGATTTGATTTCTTTTTTCATTATGCAATTATGAGTTTTACCCCTTCTTTTAAAAGCTCACTTTTAAAAAAGGTAGATACTCCCCCCACCCCATTTTGCTCATGGAACATGATCTGTTTACATATTTAGATTTTTTTTTGCTTATATCTATTAGAAGTCATAGTAATTTTGTCTTTTATTATCAATCTCGGTCTAGTGAGGAATAATTTTGTTCCAACCTATTGAGAACCAACACTGATTTGTAAGCACAGTCAAGAGGAATTAAATCAGCACATCTTCCATAACTGTGATTTATGATTTATTACTGCCTGTAACTTACACAGAAAACACTTCCCAGTTTTGTATTTTTGGATGCTAGTCAGGTTTCAAGAGGTAACTCACCACTTCCCCCAGGTGCACTTTATTCTTTAGCACATTAAGCCATATGAACCAAAACCTTGAGCTTTTAGCTACCACCAACTTTGAAGAAACTGAATAGAATCACCATCTATTGCTAGATATTAATCTGAATATCTATGGAGCTATTTTTTCCTGCTTTCTTTCAAGTTTGCTGGACTTCTGAGCAAACTCCGTGGCCATCCACTTCTCACCAGTGTTCACCGCAGGCAGAGGTTTGAAACAGAGCTTCAGAGAAACTTTTAGTTCCACACATTATTTTTTTCCTGTGGTAAGAAAAACTCTACTTTCTCACAGGTGCCACATCCTCTGCCAATTCACCCAGCTGCTGCTCTAATATGGAGTCACCAGTGGTGTTCACTTCCTTGCCAGCCAAGCATGCAGAACATGCCACAGGATTTGCACTGTTTGCAACCTTCCGCGTCCTGTCCTGAATCCCTTTGATGGTTGCTTCACTGAGTACATGATAGCAATTCAGACACAGCCAATACTTGCCTTTTTCTGCAGTCCCTGGAGAGGCAAACTGCAAGTACTGTACATGCAACGTTTTGTATATTTATATGCAGACCTTTTATATACACTGTATGTCCTTCATGAGGTGTAAAGATAGAGCACAGACTTCAAGAGTGAGGAAAACACTTTATGGTGCTGATGGTGCAGAAAATTTAATTGGATGAAGTTTGTTCCTATTTATAAATCTTTTGTACGTACTGGGAAATGCAGATAGATAATCCAGATTAAAAACTGCATAAGATTAATCTACCGGTACCATAAGTATGTGTGCATGGGGTGAGACTGAAACTCTCTAGTACTGTGTATTTTATATTGTCTCTTCTAAAGAGACTCAGATCAAGGCTACCAATGCTCTTCTAAATTATAGAAACCAAAGGTACTCTTGGCTTCTCTTCATCATAGGCTCCTCCAAATGTCCACAATGTCCTCCTAGGATCCCTCATGCCAGATGTAACATTGATAGTTTAAATCATATGCCTAATTTTTCATCCTCCACTTTGTACAGCAAACGGCATCGTAAATGCCAATATAATTCTACTGAAATAGCATTATTTGGTAACTGATCCTCAAAAGCCGTGTAAACATCACTTCAAAAACACATCTCACAATGACACTGCTTTCTGCTGTGTGTCCCAATACACATTATAATGTGAAGCCTATTACTGTATTGGGACTGTAGATCATATTATAGGCATGCATATCTGAGCATGTTGGATTATAGCCTGAAGCAACTTCGGGAAATCCTGATTGAGCAAACATTGCAGAAATCTCCCAACTCACATTGGCGTTCAGTAAATACCACAGAGAAAATTTAATTGCAGTAACACATAATTCTAACTCATCATCTCTGCTGCAACTCATTTAGTGTCAAACATCTACGTACAAACCTTTGGAATACAAGCAGTTAGGCACGGCATACAGAAACCTCATATCTGCAGATCAGAATGATACATACATGTTTGTCACTTTGGAGAACAGTATCTCCCATTTAGTACTAACTCAGCATCTCAATGTTGATGTCAATGTTGATGCTTAGGCATAGTCAATATCTAAAGTGATTCTGGTAGTGCTCTGAAATTAAGTAAAATTTGGTGGGGCGAGTCAGTAGGTACATAACAGGACAATGCTGCTGCTATGCATTCTGCAGCTGCCTTATTGCACACTCCTGCACCCAACACTGTTTGCTCAGCTTCTCAGTATCTGAATTTCTTTTCAGTTCTAACATCAAAATAACTGATCACCAACATGACATTGTTCAAAACCAAGCATTACTTTGACAATGTAAATCTGCATATTTTTTTCCTTTGATGTTTAGTGTATATGAGCTCTTAAACCACTTAACAGTCACAATACACCTTCATATTTGCAAGATAGTCAGCATCCCTTACTGAGAGTTTTTACCATGTGGATAGAGACATCCTTAAAGCCCTGGCAGAACACCCTGCCAATACCTCATTTGGAGCAGGGCTGAGCCACCGGTTTGCCATAAATAATGAACACAATTTGCAGTTGGGAAATCTTCCCCAGTTAACTTGTCAAAATACCTCCTTTGGGGTGGACTGCTCAATAAATACTTTGAATGAATAAGTCTAAAGAGTTTAAAGCCTCAAACCGTATCATGTCCTCCATACAGCAGCAACACAAAGCTGAAATAAAACAGCGTGCGAAAGGCAACATGTGATGCTCTCAAGAGATGTTAGCATTACATTAAGTCTTTACATAAGAAAATGTTCCAGCACAATGCTCTCTGACAGCACAGAGCAATGAATCCCAGTGGCATACTAGTGCAAAATCAAGATTTTTAGTGATAGAATTATTAATGCAAAGTGAAGCGCTTGCAATCCTGCTTCCATATGTTGACCTTGTGCTACATGACAGATGCTCTGCCTCGGAGTGAACAGGCAAAAAGCTATTTTCTGATGTGACACACCTGACTTCTGACCAAGTTTCTCATAGCCTAGTATTTGCGTGATGTGACTGCAGAAATCCAAAACGTGGTGTAAAACCTGCCCCTCTCAGACAGAAAAAGGCCAGGATTTGGTAACTTTCAATTATGCATTTCTGTCACAGCCTACAAAGAATTTTTTTATGTTTAAGGCAGCACAAGCTGCAGTGTTTTAATCATTACAAAACCAATCACTAAATCTGCTGTTCTGCATGCCTTGCAAGGACTTGCAGTAAAAGAGACACTCCTAAAGAAGTTCCATGGTTAACAGCAAGCTGCATGACTTAGATGACTTTGAACTGCATCTCTGTAGTACATGAATATAAAATAACACTATATATAAAATATTGATTTTCCAGCTCAGTTCTACCAGTGCTGAGTATCCTGAGCCCACTCCAGAAAAGCACTTAAATCCGTTTTCCTATTACTACTATTCAGAAATGCTCTATCCCTATGTCAAGTCGGAGTAACATTATTTTTGCTTATTAAAGAAATAAGTTTTCCTTTTTTTTTTTCCCCTTTTTAACAGAATTATTATATTAGTTCCAAGCAGACAGCTCTTTGAATCCCTGCCCCTGGAAACTGCAGAAGAGAATTCCAGCAAAAACAAAGAAAACATTGCAAATCTCTACTATGATGAAGATTTTTAAAGGTTTTAAAAATAATCAGCCAAGCATGATAGTGACAGGAAAAAAAAAAAAACACTATGAAGGGGAAACTCCCCCAATGCAAAAAGTCTTCATATTTAAAGTAACCCCAATATTAACCCTACTTTACTTTACACACGCTGCAGACGTGACTTATAGCAGAAATACTGGAGAGCCAGCTGGAGTAAGGATACCTCTCAAGTACCACAGCAGCCTTAGTCATATTTAACAACTACACTCGCACCCTCTGGAGGTGAGTGGGATAGGCCGGGCTAAGTGCAGACAAATGGGCACTGATGCTGTAGGGTGTTTGCTGGTTGGTCTGCAAGAGAGTGCAAGTCACCATACAGTCTCTCATCTGTTTTTTCTTGAAGTGGCTGCTCAGGCCATGCAGCAAGCATGGAGAAAGGGTTTTATCTGAAAGAGTTTCAAAGGACTTGAAGGGCTCTGGCTCTGCAGCAAAGCTAAAGGCCAGGGTAACCAAGAGACAAAACTGGAACAAAATTAGTTCAAGAATCAAATGAAAGATGATGCTGGCACAGCAGGGTTACTTTTAACAGATAACTTGAAATAGGCACCCGAGGTAGCTTGTCCTGTCCTAAACTGGCCCTGGCAAAACTCAGTTGGGCCAGGACTACAGCCTTTGTTTCACTGAATTGACAGGTTTTTCCACCACCCTCTGTGTGGCTCTCAGGAAAGTAAATACCGATGGATTACATTCGCCTATAATTCAGAAGCATCTGGACTGTTGGAGTACTGTTACTTAACACTGCATTAGTCTAAAGCAGTAGCAGAACACATGGACCTCTCAAAGTCTTAAAGAAACCTCTATAGAAAACCACTTTGATAAGTCCATGCAGGATTTGATTGACAGAAAACAGAACTATTGAGGTGTTTCATACATGCACAGAAAACCCCACAGATGGAAAGCCAGGCAGCAGCCATGTGAAACTTCATAGTAGCCTGTGTTTTCTGTTCATGATTTTACTGCATTCAAACAATGGCCAGCTTAAGCATGGCTTATGGGTTTTTGTTTTTTTTTCCTAGGAAAAGTTGGAACTGGGAAATGCCATTTCATTCACATATAAACTCTTCTATGTTTAGTCTGAGATACCTCCCGTAGAGCCTTCACAATTCCTCAGTTAAAGCAGAACATGCAGCTCCAAACCCAGTGAGCACAGAGTGGGCACTGGGTTACCTGGCCAAACAGGTGTCTATATGAGGAACACTTACCCTCTTTCAACTCAACTGTGGAGCTCTCATGCAGACATCTTAAAAGCTTCCCCCACCCCAAGAATGGATAAAGATCTGGAGCTCTAAGGAAAGCATTCTGGCTGCAAAAGTAGTTTTGCCAATTACATTTTGATGTCAGAATATTTCGGCCTTACAGTCAGGAAGAGATTACCTTGCCAATCATCACTTGTCTGTTAGTTTTGATGAGGAACTAAAAGATGAACAACAAATAGAGAAAACAAAGAGTTCTCTGAAATACCTGAGCTCCCAAGGCATGGATTATTTTTGTAAGGCAATTCTTCCAGTTTTCATGGCAATGAAAAAAGTTTAAGGAAATACCTAATCACAGTGTATACAAATAGGGAATTCATATGGGGAATAGCTGTTTGTTAGCAAACCAATTACTTTTCCTTTTTTAGCTATTTAGTTTGAGCTGTAAGATAATTTTAAATCAGTACGATTTAACTGTGGCAGCCAATTTAGAATCCTGCCTGTTGCTTTTCATGAACTGCAATGACAGCTTCAGCATTCTCCCCTCTTCAGAAAGATGTAGCCTTGCTTTGAGTAACGAGACATCAAAGACCAGGTTCGAAGGGCCCTCAAGGATCATCTAGTCCATCTTCTTGTGGCAAAAGCACACTCTAGACAAAGCGACCTGGCAACCTGTCCACCCAGATATTAAGCATCCAATGCTAGGGAATTCACTACTTCTCTGAGATTATTCCAGTGGCTGATTGTTCTCACTGTAGCCACCCTTTCAATACTGGAACATGGCCACATCCAGCTATCTCCATGGAAGCTTCACACGGAATCCCTCCCTTCTTGAGAAAACTCATTCTGTAGTTAATTTCAAACATGACTGCAGCTATTTTCCATGTACAATAGCTGCCTCATATGTATGGGTGAAAATGCAAGGTTACCAGTCTCTCATATTGCCTTCAGGGACTTCAAGAGCAGAAGCAAAACTTGTGCATCTCTGTGGATATGCACCTACACCCAGACACTCAGCCCCACAGCGGCAGAGGGACCGTCACTTGATAGAGCTCCTTTTGGCTAACTGGCTAAGGGTCAGACGACATCGATCTCCAACCTAGCACATCTCTTCAAGAGAGACATTAAAGCCTTGCTGTCCAAGAATGAGCCCAAATTACCCTATCACATCAGAGAGGAGCTACCTCCCATTCAGAGCTTCACTTGCAGATGTAGCTCAAGGGCTGACTTTGCTAGCTATGTAGATAAGGATGGTCAAGGAAATAGTAGGCATGACAACAAGCTGTGGCATCTTCAGTCATAACACCCTCTGAAAACAAAGTTCTCAGTAAAGAAGTATTTAGTTTTTATTTCATCAGATATCTGAAATGAGGAATCACTTAACTCTGAACCAGAGCTTATTGAACAGCTAAGTGGAAACACTATGTGTAAGAGATTTAATAGTCCCAAGAAGAAAGGGAAGCGTCTCAAATGAGTCAGTTTTATTTGTTCATTGTGGTGATCCAGTTCTGAGTGGCCCATGACTTACCCTCTGCTGAGGACTGAATTAAAAATGCTGAGCCAAGTTAAGAGGTCACTCGACACCACAATTAGGACAGAACACGTACTTGCTTTGAGCTGCAGATGTTCTAAGAGCATTATAGCAAACCCTGAAACCAGGAGTTTCATGTTAGGAGTTTTAAATACAATCTTCTTTTCCAGAATACACCAAAATTAAAGACATCATAGTTTTGGTAAAGAAACTGATTTTCAGTGAAACAGAAACCTTCAGCTTGGTGCAGAACTAGCTACATATTTAAAAGAATGTAAATTCAACAGTTTCTTAAACTGGAAGGACCCACTATGGAGACCAGACAACTTCAGCAATTCAACCAAGTTTCAATAGCAACAGTCTGTGAACCGCTAACAGCAACATGATACAGAGTACAGGAAACAGTAACTCCTACCCATCAGACAAAAATACATGTTCTTCCACTTTGCTCCCAAAATCCATCTCAATTCACAGCAGTTCTGTTAGTCCTGCAGGGAATAAAATCCATGGTGAGACTGCTCTGCTTTCAGGTTAAGAACAAGCAGCCCTTCCTGGTCCTTCCCCCCCACCTTAAGTCACTCACCTGAAGCTCTTGGTTCTCAAATGAATCAACTCACATGGCATTTTAACAGTATTAGAATAATTTCAGCAGTATCTTCAGAGAAATTCAACTTTGTAGTTGCTTCCCTCCCCCTCATTTACAGCAGAACAATGGAGAAACCTTTCCGTACTGGCCCAGAAAACTGAAACTCTGTCCTTCATTGGCACTCAGGGGTCACCAGGAGGAGACTCCCAGGTACAAGTAGCTGCAGGAGACTTGCATTTTTAACAACTGAAATCTTGACTGCTGACCAACTCAAGTCAGAACTATGATTAACAATAACTGAAAGTCTGCTTACACCATGTATTCCAAGGTCTGCATTTTTCAAAAGCCTTACACAAAGGACAATCCCATGGCTAGGAATTATTAATAAGGCAGTTTCCAAAGAGATGCAATTCAGTTACAACACAACAGTACTAGAAGTATTTCTATAAAGTTTGAAATGTTTTTAATATGTACATTCTTTCTTAGTAAATATTAAAGTAGTGCTTTTCTCTTGCACTTTTTTCATTAGACTTCTAAAAGGGCATCAGAAATACATTTTTCAACCCCTCCAAACCAATGCACAGTTGTTACCTTCGTAATAAGCACACATGAATTCTGTACACCTTTCCCTCCCCACAACAGAAATAAAAATATGCCATGACTATCCAATTACACATCATCACAACAGGTTTAAATTATGCATACAAATAATTCCAGAGCCCAACATATTGGATTTATGAAACCATTCCATGCATTCAACAATAAAAAAAAAAAGAGAAAAATAATGATTAAGTTTTTTTAAATGGTGTTTTATCTTTCTATCCAAGTACCAAAGTCTGGATTCAGTGTATCATTAAGACTAACCACTGCTTGAGTCATAGAAACATGACAGTACATAGATAACCAAGTTTCTATTTATAGACAATATGCTATACAGTTACTACCTCTTTTAATGAATGTCAGATAATGCAAGTTTCGCTTTCTAAGATGTTGAAACTGCACATTCAGAAAACAGTAAGAGGTGCTGCTAAATAGGTAACAACATTTTGAAAGGAGGCTACGTATTTATATGATCCTTCTTAGTAGTAGCAGTTAATTAGCAGGGTTCCTATGCTGTGGGCTAGTTTGTTTCTTTTTCCCCAGAATGACAAGCTATTCAAGAGCTACAGCTGACTCACCCAGAAACATCACCAATTTTATCTTCAAAAGGACAAAAAACAGTTTATGCAGTGAAAGCTCTTGGGGGCAGTCTCTCTCATTTGCAGAAAATACAAAGATTTTATGTAAAGAGGCTCGTAGCACAACATACAGATTGGAAACAGACATCTCAGACATACATTACAAACCTGAATTCAAAGGGTATTCTTTTTAATCTTTACTATGGAGATGACAAATCAAATTATAATATTATTTACATGCAAATGACTCTGCATGATTTCGTAATATCCTATTTTCGTGTTTGCCTTAAGATACTCCTTGAAAAGCTGTACTTCAGTTCTAAATTTATTTTACATGAATCTTGACAGGTATCAGTCTCAGGCATTACTCCCTCCCAGTGAATGAATACTGTCAATACGCTCAATTTATTTTAACAAATCAATGTAGAGTGTCTTATGTTCCTGATATACAGCGGATAATTCCTGTGCACTTTAGTATCCATTTAGTAGAAAAGCTCTCCATTAGCAAGATGCATTTTCAGTACAATTAAAACCAGCTCGCTGCACTATTTGCACCTTGCAATATTGCTGAACTGCAGTCAAGTACAGTGAGAGCACAAGATCATTGATCAGTACCATGTGTTTCAGCTGCTAACAATTCTGTTTGTGCCACAAACCCAGAAGCCAATCATTTAAAAAAATCTTGGCTCTTCTTTAACGGCATTTACCATGTGATGTTGGTTACCATCTTTATCAAACATATTTTGTATAGGCTATTTACAGTGTACATGGCTGAGCATGCACCTTACAGACACAAACACATCTGCCAGTTTGATACCACATAATTACACAGTGCCTGAAAATGACAACACATCTTAAACACCATTTTAATTAACAGTTTCAAGCAGGAAATGGTCTTTATAACTGCTATACTTGCATGAGTTTTTATTTTTTTATATAAAACAACTCCTGTCCAGAAGTCTAGACACATTCTACATACTACAGGTTAAGGCAGTAAAAAAATGTGTTCCTGATAACTGGTCTTGACAATGTCAATTAAAGCTGTCTGAAGCCACTCCAGTTCTCCAACAGAGCTCTGAAATCCCAAATAATTTGCAAGTGAAAAAAAAAATAAATTAAAAAACCCCATCACTTTGCTTTCTTCAGAGTTTTAGTAATAAAGAACAACAGAACTGGGTAGGGCAGAACAGGGTATGGCAAGTCAAAAAGTGTTGAGGGAAGGGAACGTTTGATTTCAGTTGATTCCACGAATTTAACAGCTGAAAGAATACAGTTTTAGATGGGAGTCTGACTCAACCAAGAACTGTATGGAATGAAGGAGAAAACCAATTCTATGCACATTACTGCATTCTTAAAAATATACTGTTATCTTCAATAATTCAAGTAAGGTAATAGACATTATCAAAAATAACTTCATGAACCATACTCAAGTTTCAAATCACATTCTCAAACTTTTAACCCAAAGCAGTTTTATTGTGTTAACTTCATATAATAAACCATGAAGGTCTGACTGTACAAATGGTTAATGATTTGCACTTGTGACTGCTGCAACAGCTAGCAGACTTGCTAACCAACTTTCTGTAAAGATATGGCAGATTATATGTTTAATCAAAGCACTTTGATTTAGGCATGAAACAAACTCAGATGGCTGACATTCTGTGCTTCTAATGCATCACTCCTAAGAGAGGCAAGAAACACCCACTATTGTACAGAATTATTTTTACAGAAAACCCTTCCTTGAAATTAATCTTTTCTCCACAGCTGTAGATGCGAGTATAATCTGTTGTAAACAGGGCACTGTGTTGTAAAACCAGGCTTTTTTAAATCAAGATCTCTCTCCAAAAGTTGCAAAACCAGACTCTTCATCATGTCTTTCAAATGTAGCATGTTCTGTTTGCTATACCATAGTTACTTTCCTCTGATTCCTTTTTAAAGATGTTTGTGTTCACAGCAGTTGTTTTTAAAAATTGTTTGAAATTTATATAAAATTCTGTACATGTTCACAAATTATTGCATAAACAGCATAATCTTCATGACAATATTCAGCAACACATGTCCATCTCAGGAAGTTCACGTTTCCCTTCTTGCTTTCTTCTTCTTTTTAACTTGTTTGGGGGATTCCCAGCTTTCTTCAGACTTTGCTAAAAGAAAACCAAAAACCAACATAACTGTAGTGTTAGGTCTAAGGAAGTTTACAAAG
Organism: Brotogeris chrysoptera; assembly: GCA_030323915.1. Lineage (NCBI taxonomy): Eukaryota > Metazoa > Chordata > Aves > Psittaciformes > Psittacidae > Brotogeris > Brotogeris chrysoptera. The sequence goes on along the minus strand of JARCZZ010046267.1, from coordinate 3,523 downwards.
AACTGACTTTAATCAAATAGCACGATTTCTGAAGGAGAGTTATACTCATCTGTTTCTCCCAAATAGTCTAATTTGAAACACATCCAAACCAATGTTCCGATTTCAACCTATTCTTTTACAGTACAAGCATATACTGATATACAAAGGTAATTCATTTTGAAAGCATTAGTGACAATAGTCATTTTTCAGCTAAATGGAAATAACGTATATGTACACAATTGACATTAAATGTTTGCTTTTATCAGATTACGCTGGTTTTAACTACTAAATAAGTGACATTCCAAAAGAGTACTTTTAAGAATAATGAACTACACAAAGATGTTGCTCCATGGAATCCATAATCAAATCAAGAAGAGCTATATTATTTTTTCAAAATAGATTGCCTTGAAACATGCTGACTGCCAAAAGTGATAAATGGGGTAAAATATTTTATATGCTGAACACAAAAGACGTTTTTTCAATTGCCAAGGCATGAACCAGTCAGAAAAGCCTTCATATTTAAGAACCAGAACAAAAAGTTCTAAGTTGACATACTGGTTTGAAAGATTCTGTTTAATATATTCAAAACCAAGAAGCAAATTAGTGCAGTTGAATAAGATTAATCTTATAAAATCATCTAGTTTCTTCTGCAGTCATTAAAAAAATGGCTTAGTAGAATCATAGAATGGTTTGGGTTGGAAAGGACCTGAAGATCATCTAGTTCCAACCCCCCTGCCATCAGCAGGGACACCTCACACTAAACCATGTCACCCAAGGCTATGTCCAACCTGGCCTTGAACACCACCAGGGATGGAGCATTCACAACTTCCCTGGGCAACCCATTCCAGTGCCTCATCACCCTCACAGTAAAAAATTTCTTCTTTATATCCAATCTAAACTTCCCCTGGTTAAGTTTTAACCCATTACCCCTTTTCCTATCACTATAGTCCCTAATGAAGAGTCCCTCTCCAGCATCCTTATAGGCCCCCTCCGTAGTACTTCAACACTTAGCCAGGAAGTTCTTAGGAAATGTCAGTATTTATTAATCTCATTGAAAAGTCTAATTCAAAGATTTTTAACTTTAAGTAATGCTTTTCACACCCTGCCTTCCCTCCTAATTTTTCTGTCTTATGGGGTAGGTACATCAGTACAAGCACTTCTGCTGCATACGACAGAGGGTACGTTTGACATCTCTGGACACAGCATATTTTTTTAACTACTGCAGGTAGACTGGTTTCTATCTGAAATATGTGCTGTTAGGTTACAACAAAAAACTGCATCACGCACCATCTTTTGACTCCCTCACCATCAACTGTTTCCAGCCATGATTACTACATTTCATGGAAGCATATGGAAAAAGATGCTAACAAGCTAAGTTGAGAAGTAAAAAAAAACAAAATAACAAACCACCAAAACCCCATCAAAACCAGCAGGTTGAATATTGAATTGCTTGTATTTTTCCAAATTTCTGGTGGCTAAACATCCTGTCGACTGCTATGCTAGTACCCATCTGTTCCACTGAAGACTTGCAAGCAGGCCTTTGGAAACAGTGTTGGCAGAACTACTTTACTCACAACATGGAGTTCTAGTCCTAATGGCAAAGAGTAAGTCCAAATGTCCATTAAGGACTGGATGAGGCCAACAGACATCTTCAGTTACTCAAGCATATGAAGCCAGTATTTCTTCACAGTGAAAGCACATTTATCAAATTACTTCAAGAAAAGCCAAAATATGGAAAGATATACAAATGAAGCACATAAAGTACATAAGTACCTGATATGGCCCTCTAGCCCCAAACCTCAGTGCAAAGCGTTCCTCCTATATATGCTCTATGGGGACATAAAGTACATGCTGCATTCAAAAAAATTAATTGTACCGAGGGATACTTACTCTGTGGAGGAGGCACACTGTTTTGCTTAATATTGGGACTAGAAACATCTGTCTCTTGCAGCATCTGTGGCACTTGGGAAGCGATCTTGTCAGACTCGCTCTCTGATACAATTATGGATGGCTCAGTAGAAACAGCAAGCGAAGGAGCCTCCTCAGGCTATTTGAAATACGGAAAGAAGTTACCAAAGGTTTATTATGTCATACAGCAGTAAAAACATTCTTATACAGTGTTATTCTGGCAGTATACTTAGTAGCTGCTGGAAAGACGGCATTGAAAAATTGAACCAATATTAAAAGACTTCACAATTTGAGATCAAGGCTGTAAGACTATGACTGCCATCTAGTGTCAAAACATATTTAGTTACACACAAGGAAAGATGACAATGAATTTTTAAAATACATAACATACAAAGAAAAAGAACAATCTAAAAAAGTGGTTTTTAGATTCTAAAAAGACTCCAGAACTTATATCCAGGAGAGATGCAAGACAGTGAAGTTTACGCATTTGGCTGCAAGGCGAACAGGCAAGCTGTGTATGTGTAAATACACAATACAAACCCAAAACTTTGCAATGTTTAGAAAGCATTTGCTTTCTAAACATTTGATAACATTTAGAAAGTCATTCCTATCAACTGCTCAAAACCCTCTGTATGCTTATATTAGAATACCATGTATCTGCAAGAGCAGTAAAAAAGTATTTCAGTGGAAACTTCTGGAGGAAGAACTGCCAAAGATACTTGTAATATTACCCAATTATCTGGTGAGCCTATTTTGAAGGTTCCCACAACAGAGGCGAGATGTAATAGTAGCTCACTCTGTGGCTCTTAATGGCACTGAAGTACAGTAAACCAGAAGTCTAAAATGGAAAAAAAATTTTGACATTCCAATAGTAAAATCAGAACATAAACGTACGATTCCACTGCAGGTAACCTACTGACAAAAAGGCTTCAAACATTAGAAGCCTTCAAATACTAGAAAACAGTGCCTCAGTCAAGCAATAAACCCCAAACCTGACAGCGTTACTAAGAAGTCATGGCCGTAGTTGCGCCGCAACAGCCAGGACCTGGAACTATCATGACAAAACAGTGAAGCCTACACCCAGCCCTGGAAGTGGCTGTACACAGACCCGACACTGTAATCACCAGTTTGTACTATTCCCATTACTATAATGTAATTATCTCAAAAAACTTAGCAAAACCAGAAAAAAAGAGCAAAAAGCTACACTTTTTTTACTTTAATCACATCATACTGAGCAAAAAGTTAAAAAGCTTTACTTAAAACCACACGATTTGGAGTTTAGCTCCAAATTTGGAGTTTAGAGGGTAACTTGCTAATCTTTCATGAGTACAAGAGTTTGCCATACATCGACCAAAAATGTTTCTTTTAATAACTATTTGCAATACTTCTTTTAATCAACTGAAAACACGGTAACCAAATTTATTTTTTTTAGTACCAACCATGCTGGTAAAAATCACGTCCCATCCTGCAGGATTTCCATCCAAGCATAGGCAATTCTAACGTCTAATCAATCAGAAATCACCAGCTACATAAATATATAGAATAGAATCATAGAATACTTAGGGTTGGAAAGGACCTTAAGATCATCTAGTTCAAACCCCCCTGCCATGGGCAGGGACACCTCACACTAAACCAT
>JARCZZ010046262.1:0-14086 GCA_030323915.1 Brotogeris chrysoptera | reverse complement strand
GGCCTATAAGGATGCTGGGGAGGGACTCTTCATGAGGGACTGTAGTGATAGGACAAGGGGTAATGGGTTCAAACTTAGACAGGGGAAGTTTAGATTGGATATGAGGAAGAAATTGCTTACTGTAAGGGTGGTGAGGCACTGGAATGGGTTGCCGAAGGAAGTTGTGAATGCTCCGTTGCTGGCAGTGTTGAAGGCCAGGTTGAACAGAGCCTTGGTTGGCAAGGTTTAGTGGGAGGTGCCCCTGCTGATGGCAGGGGGGTTGGAACTAGATGATTTTAAGGTCCTTTCCAACCCTAACTATTTTATGATTCTATGATTTTGATTCTGAAATCATTATGATTTGAGTCAGTGTAAATATGGCACTAACTTTACTCCCAGGTGGGTAAACTGTAAATCAGGATATATCTGGAAGAGGTTTTGTTGTTATTGTTGTTTTTTTCATATGCAGTTCACTGCGTCTTTGAAAAACATCAATAGATTTCTTTCATTCTGGACCAGCAGTGCTAAAATACTCAATAGATGATTGAATAGGATGGATTGTAGGGATACGTTTGTCAGTAGCAGCCTCAAGAAAAAATACAAAGATTATACAAATAGATTTCAGTACACTTCCTATATCTGGCTCTATGACTCTAAATTTTGGGGGTTTTGCATGCAAGTGTGAATTGGAGGCATCTGTTTATCTCAGGAATATAACAAGGAAAATCAACAACCGCAAGCATGACTCTCTATCTTCTAGTTTTTCAATATTTGATCTTCCAAAGCTTCTCACTCTTGCTGGCACTATCATACTCAGAGCTTGTCATTTTAACTCTGTTTAAATGTTCTTTATTGTCAATCATTTTTGCATATACACACAGATACACCCCAAAATCAATTCACACATACACAAACACATACAGAGTACTTATTTTCATTTGCTGGTCAGCTTTTGCAAAAGATTATAGCAAAGGAGTCAAAACCAGACTCAAAACTGTCCTTCTTCTCACCTCCTCCTGCTTTAACATATTGGGAGACAAAAGCTTTCTTGACCTCAAAGGGCTCTTCACTTGTCTTGAAAAGGATATTTTTCTAAGACTGTTCTACTTAAGCTTCTTTTTAGTTATTTGTAACTTCACAATCCCATTCACAAACTGTTGCCATGGTAAATAATTATATCACAGATGAATTGTGTATTTTTCCACTTCATGGCTGGAAAAGAAATTGTAAAAGGATAGGTGAGAATGAGAGAGAGAGAAAAAAAAAAAAAAAAACAACACAAAAATCCTTTAAAATTACAGGGGGGAGAATTGAGAAATTATTGCCTACTCATTAACATAATTAACTCCATGAATTATAAATTGGTATTAGAACTTCTGACAAAACAAGTAATTATATTTACTAATGCAAAATTAAACAATACAAAAAAAAGAAAAAAAGGAATTCAACAAAAGCTCTGTTAATATTATGATAAAATTCAGAGATCCAAATGGTTCAGATTCAGAAGTGATTTCAGCAGAATAAACTTTAGTGTTTCTTAAGTTTAGATAGAGCGAACAGGTTTCCTCAGTGGTTTATAACCAAACTGTGGCAAAAGGTACATAAACCCACCCATTCTTTAGACAAAAGAGTACTAATATACAGAGACAGCTGCATTCTTCCTAAACAGGGATGGCTCACAGGTAAGTTCTTTTGTTTTTGCAGGGAAGTTGTACACAGACACACACAAAAGTATACACAACTACAGAGACACTTCTCATGAGAACAATAAATCATACGTCTCTGGACTCTGGACGAACAAGGAGAATATAACAGATGCAACTCTAAGGCAAGAGGTAACTTAAGCCACAGATTTGCCTTTGATATTACCACTCCCTTAAGTATATATTTCCTTCTGTATTACACACATCAAACTCACAAATAAGATCCTTCCTGTTTAAATTTTGATATACAAAACTCAGGGATTAGTCTGACAAGGCTAGCCAGGCTTTTTGTAGAATCAGTGTTGAGAGACAGGCAGCTCAGAACAGTAATAGAAAAATATCTGTAGTACAAAAGGTTGGTTACTTTATGGAGATACCCTCCTTCATTTTCTAAACTTAAAGGACTCTTATTTTTTTTTCCTATTTTTAATTTCCAAAATCCTATTTAATATTTCTACTTTTCTTTTCTATTGCAGTCTGTCCCACTGCACTTTTTTCTAGTCTTCATAGCTTTACTGTTGGCCATGCCCCAATACTTCAATGCTTCACATTTGCTACCTGGGTTTATCTATTTATATATCTGTCCTCTTATTTATTTATTTATTTGTCGCTATTGCTTTTATTTCTTTCCCAGCAGGAAGCACTCATGCAATCCCACATGCACTGTGATGCATCATTCATGGGGTTTCAACTCTAGGTCTATAAAGCAGTAATAGGAACTTTGGAGCTAAAGAACTGTTGGGGCCACTGAGCAACAGTAACTGGCTCTCTGCAGCGCAAGAAACAGGCAGAGGTAGTGTAATCTGCTAGCATTAAGGCAATTGCCTGTTTTAATTGTTCATGGGTGCAATATTCATCCAGCTTCCAAAGTTGTTTCCCTAAATCCAACACCATCCAGGTGTCCACAGCCTCTTTAGTTCATGAAGCCAGCCAGATATTTTCAGTCTTAGACGAATGATCAGCTTTGAAATCCACCCCAGGCCTCAACAAATGGCACTCAGGAGCTGCACTTAACTTTTCAACAGGTACCCTGTATGAATCCTTCATTCCCCATCCTGATCAGACACATAGAAAGAAACAGTCATTTCACCCAAGGCTTGTCTGCATTTAGTATTTCACCCAGAGCATTAATTTTAATTTTCATATTTCTACACCATTTTTCCCCCTGCTCTCTCTTTCTCTCTCACAACTTTGTATTTGCCAAAAACTTTACCTGCCAACTGTTGGGAAAAAAAATGTGATTTGTATTGAATAGTGCACTTTGGAATGAAAAAAACCATTGTATAAATGAGGCTGAGGAACTCATTCACCTATGCCTATATTACTGTAAAATCAATTATGCAGGGCTCTTTCGAAAGTTACTGATTGTAGCAAATTGAATGGCCTCCATTTCAGCATAATTTGGAGAGGTTGATGTAATCAGAGACCTTACACCATGGTGAGGTACAAGATTCGCAATATTCAGATGGGAAAAAGGCTACAATGGTTAAGCTTATTCTGTACTCTCTGCTTACTGGCTGTAATGCTTTTGTAAGTATAAATGAAATTGTTTTGATGAAGGCAGAGATGATTCTAAGGGACAGGAAAAAGAGACAAAAAGAGAGAGGAGAAGATAAAAAAAAGCCAACCAACCAACCTATATCAGGTTGTTTGAAATCAAGGTACTGTACTGTTAAGCAAGGCAGCAGTGGAATCTAATCCTGAACATAATTGGTTTCAAATGAGACACTTTAATATCAAATCTTGAGTTGTGCCCTGGAGCTGCAGTTCAGGTTTGCATGAGCTACATGTAAGTTAAGGTAAAGTGTTTCTTTTTTTTCTTTTTTTTTTTAGCTTTTGCTAATGTACATTCTGTTTCAATCTGTTGGAAATTTGTGAGGCAAAGTAATTGCTCTTCAGCTTATATGCAAAGATATTCTGCCCTGAGAAGTTTTTTCCTCATGAAAATAATAACAAACAAACAAATAAATAAAGCAACTCAAGAACAGCAGAAATAAGCAAATTTCCAACAAAATCCATCTAATAATATCATCTTGTGGCTCAGTGGTCTGTGGGTGATATTATATAATGACATTATATTTATACTGACAATCTTCTCGATCAGTGTCGCGCTAAACAGACAGAAATCAGCAGAAAGTCTGGAAATAGGGGAAGGAATATTAGCACTTCTGCCTCCTAATTTCTCCATGTGCTAGAAAAAAATTTATATTCCAAACCTAATCTGGAGGTGACTTTTATTGTTTAGATTAGATGATATTACATTAACTTACATGATATAAGATGATTTTTTGGGGCAGAATAATAAGAGAACTCTTCATTGCAGTAAAATCTGGTGCAAAAATTTCAAATAATTTTCTATTGTGTTCACGACACTTAAGACAGGATCCCCCAGTGCTTCCTGTTACTTTACAGGATAGGATCTCTGTCTTTGCTTTCCCAGTCTGTAGATTACAAATATTAGCACTTCCTTCATCTAGAGTAATTACATGTTTTGTTGTTTTGCTTTTTTCTTTAATGAAGTTGGAATTAGACCATATAATTTCCATGAAAAGTACTAAGCACCTCATGACATGTCCCTCTCTTTGTTGCTCAGTGCATCTACAATACCATCAGTAAATGAAACTCTTATTTCTAGATTTACCCATTTACAGCACTAAGTAGCTTTTCAGAATTAATATAATTTGAGCATAGAAGCAGTAAGATCGTCATGGAGAGTATTGCAATGTCACATAAAGAATATTTTTCAGTTTTGTCAATCCAAAATAAATTAATTCATTTATCTGATCTCCAATGTGAAAAAGTAAAGAATTATTGCCTTGTTCCGTATGTGCATGTTCATTTCTCAAGGAAAAAAAAAATAAAGAAAACAAAAAAACATACAAAGTTAACCATAAAAAATTAAAGTGAATAATTATGATTTTTTTTTTTAATTTTTTTTTTTTTAAATTAGCTTAAACTGGAAATCTTAATCTCACAAAAATCCCATTGGTTCAGAAATTCTCAGTTCGTGCAGATCACTGAGTTTAAAAAAATCTCTTCAGTGGCCCAAAATTTTAACTGTTGTGATCTTGGCTCTTCTGTAACGACCAACGAGTTAGGATATACATGAATAATGCAAATCTGATGTCCTAGGCCTTGACCCAGAAATGCTTACCAAGTATGTTCCAAGAGGCTGGAAGTTCATAATATTTTCTATAGGATCCATATTTCCTCAAGTTAAATTTACCATAGGCCACAACAGAGCTGCCTACATTCATTTTCCTATGTACAAAAAAAGGAAAATTGACTCTCTTGGGGCACTTTAAGATTCTTTCTTTGCATGACAAATTTACTCTGCAGTATAGGTGGTTGTAATGCCTTCTCAGGGATGAAAAATTAAGAAATTTGGATCGTGTCTATTTAATACAGCGTGCACCCTGACTAAATTTCATATAAAATGTAAAATAGAAAAAGAATGTTAACATAATTGATTCTTGGCTGAGATTATATGCAAAGGTAACTAAATGATATCAGGCTGTTAAGGAGTTTGACAAAAAGGAGGCATATCATCCTCTAGTCTTTGTATGTAGAAACTAGAAGACTAAATCTGTTTTTTATGTAGACTCTTTACATTTACAACTATAAAAACTGCAGATAGCTACCCCCAGTTGATGATTCTTGGAAACTATTGTAGTCTTAGGGATGAAGTTCCACAAAACACACTCTGTCACCATATGCTAACCAGAAGCTTGCTGCCACAATGGCATCTCAATACCATTGTAGAAAACAGATCAAAAGTAACAAAGAATTCATTAACATGTAGAATGCTCAGGGAAGCATCTAAAGCAAACTTAAAAGTTTCTAGAGACAATGACTTTGAAATCATCTTATTCTGTTTCAGATCTGAAGAAGTATTTGTATGTCCAAAACAACATGTACTATAGAAGTTGCTCAAATGATTGATATTGCTTTTTCCTACAAACACTGCTTTGCTTCAGCTGCCAAAGGTAATTTCTATCCACAGATGTTGTGTTGTCTCCTAAGCTAAATTCTTCTCCAAACATCTCAAAACACAGTCTGCTTTCTTTTGCTCTTCTATTTCCTTCACTAAGATGACAAAGTTAGAAAGCTGCCTGCAGCTTTCAATTGCAACTTGTTCACCAACTTCTCTCTCAGTCTTCATTACATGTGAAAAAAAGAGAAAGGAAAAAGTTACAGCCTATGTAGTCAATTACATGAAACAAATACAATTGGATGGCAGCTGGACAAGGAACCATCTACAGTATAGAACTCCTATTAACTCTTTCAGCCCATAAACCTGGAGTAGTCCACACAATTCGTAAGTGGAGAATCAGCTAAGTCATCAATCCCTACTGACAGAAAGATTTCTTGGAAAATGTTTCTCATTTGCCTGGATTTCTCTCTTCTGTTAATAAGAAAGGAAATGGGAGGCAGAGGGAGGAGAGGACAAAAAAACCCTAAAAAAAACCCAAAAATGCTTTAAAATTTTACAAGGAGGAAAATAACTATAAGAGTAAAAATATAACCCAAAGAGAAGCATGTCTTCTGAAAATAAATATCTCCCAAGCTTATAAACAGTAAGGCCAATGGTCATGAATGTAGCAGATGTCTATTGCCTCATGCACCCTCTGCTACTTTGGGATAATCACTTAAGTATCGCCAAATCCAGTTTGAATTTAAATTAGCTTCATGTATTCTTTCATGATTATTCCATTAAAAAAAATCATATGATTAGCCAATTAAACAGAGGGAGAAAGGGAGGAGGGGAGCCAGAAAAAAAAGAAAACCAGTAGGAGAGCAATAGCCTTTAATATTTTCAATTAAATGCAGTGCCACAAATAAAAGAGGCTTACATTTTCATTTTATGGGCACCTATGGAGAGCATTATGACACAAATGACTCAGAGTAAGGTAATCGTTTCAAAATATATTGTAGTGGAAGACTGTAAACAGTGCAGTGCATTAGCTTAGATGGCATGTGATGAAAATATAAAGTTTCCAGAAATGCATTCAGTACTGGTTTCAATATTTCTTAAAGCATACATTTGCAATACAATATCTTCTTTTATGGGAGCCAAAGCAATGTCTTTGTAGAGAGCAAAGCCCACTGACATGGAAGAGCCTGCTCCTTGAGCTGTGCTTATGTGTCATGCTTTATTTTGCCCTTTACCCAGACACATCAGGCTGAGGAATCAATCATGGATGAGCTTTCTAACACTATGCAATGCCATGAAATTATTTGATGCCAGTCTAAATGAGATGTGGAATGAGAGACTGTGGTGCATTCACTCTAGATGCATGTCAGATGCCCAGCACAGCTGCCCTTGATACACTCCCCCTCCTCAGCTGGACAGTGCTCATGGATTGAGATAAAGGACATGGAGATCACTCACCAGGTACCATCACAGGCAACAAAAACTACTCCAGCATGGATATGCATAGGGTCACAGCTCCTGCTAGCACACCTGCTCTACGTTGAACTCCTCTCTCCATGGGGTCACAGCCTCCTCTGGGCATCCCTCTGCTTGGGGGTGGGATCCTTCAAGGGGTGCAGGTGGGTCGCTGTTCCACCACTGACCTCCATGGGCTGTAGGGGCACAGCCTGCCTCACTATGGTCTGCACAACAAGCTGCAGGGCAATCTCTGCTCTGCCACCTACAGCACCTTTTTCTACACTGACCTTGGTGACCTTAGAGCTCTTGTCATACATTCTCATTCCTCTTTCCAGGCTGCAGCTGCTGCTGTGCAGAAGCTTTTTCTCCTTCCTAGATATGTTATCCCAGAGGCACTATCACTTTTGTTGATGGGCCTAGCCTTGGCCAGGGGTAAGTCCATTTTGGAGCCAGCTGGTGTTCACTCTGTCGGGCATGGGGGAAGCTTCTGGCAGCTCCTCCCAGAAGCCATGCTTGCAGACCCCTGCTACCAAAACCTTGCCACAAAAACCCAATACAGAGGAAAATCATATATTTATCAGTGAAATGTCAGTGAGGAGCCACTATCACTGACCATACATAGAAGAAAGCAAGACAAGTTTATCAGAACTTCTACTCCTAAAGCCTGCAGAGCTTGTATTATCTTATTTGTGGTAACAACCAAGAAAGTATATTAATGTCAGAAACACTGGATTTGAATTTTAGCAAAGGATAACAATTTCCAGTAAACTCCAGTAAATTATTTTGTCTTTTTGAAGCTCTTTTACCAGTTTAATGTTATCTATCACTTTAGAATTTTTTTTTCTTAACATAAAATAAGACAAAATCTCAGGCCAGTGCCTACATGTTGATTTTCTTTAACAAAATCTTGAATATTTTTCCATCTTTCTTTTCTTTCTCCGCTTTCGGAACTCCATAGTTTTCCTTTCATAGAAAAGGAGCTTGCAAAATACACAAAGTGGTAAATCTGCTTGGTTAATAATTCACTAAATGATCTCCCACTACCTCACTGGCAGGAAAACACATGCCAAGTCTGCTACTTCTTTCTTGTAACTTCCCTACGAGATAGCTTCAGCTGGCATCCATTTCAAAGGAGGTTTTAACTTCATTCTACTAGGTAACTTGATAGCCTCCATCTCTTCTTTCTAATTAAAATATTAAAACAGGTGTACAGTCATACATACGAAGGCATCTTTGGGTGACTCCACCTTCCTCATTAAAGGAAACAAGATTTCAGGTGTAGTAATGCACAGCTCATTGGGAATGTGAATGAAGCAGTAGTTGGGAGTGAAGTCTGAAACACAAAGTTCTTTAGGGATGGATAAATTTTGGAACTGGAGAAAGAAATTATGTTGTTATTTTGCATATGCTTAGTAAGACAGCTTGCTATCTCCCTCCTATATATGTAAATCGCCAACACTGAGAAAATTTGGAGACTAACTTCCACCTACTGATGAATCTCCACTAGTTGCTTACTGCAACACTGCTGTTCTTTTAAAGGATAACCCAAGGGAAGGATTTGAGTGTAAACAGTAAATGAAATTTAGCATCTGACAGATAAGACTCATTTTAACTTTTTATTTTCTTGCCAAGAAGGTCATGTTTATGACCAACATTTCTGAAGCTAAAATATTTGAGCAGAAGATGAAAATCTGTTGAAGTTACCTACTGAACAGTAAAATGTCATCTTTTCAATATGAAGAGTAGAAATGATATGATTTTAGATCAGAAAGAAATTGTCATGATTAGGATGGATTGACGGTGGAGAACTTCACAATATCCTGAGTCACTGTCAGCTTGGATGTTTTTCTACAAGTTATTCTATAATGGGAGTAGTATTTAAGTGTTCTACACCTCCTAGCAAAAGTTTTTGCTATTTTCCTTTGCTCTGGGTATTTATCACAGGTTAGTTGGTCAAACTGACAAGAGATGTATGCAGGCATAATCAGTGGAGATATTGGCAAATTACACTAATGGAGGTTAGGTGTGAAAAATCAAATGAAAATCAAGTCTTTTGTGCCTTATATATATATTCTTTTAGATGAAACAAATGGAGATGCTGCTACGAGAAAAGATGACCTCAGCCTTCAAAATGTTGGTGAATGCATGAGTAGAGAAGTATGAATTGACTCTTTAGTTAGATTCAAAATATGTGGAAAACTTTCACGTCAACTCTCCCATCATTCAACCTGAAAGAAGCAGATTTTGAATGCATCCACATAAAATCAAATAAACATGCCTCTCAGACAGATACTTTGAGGAAAGAATGTAATAGTCAAGAAAAATACTAGTGGCAAGGGATTTGCATGTAGTAGATAATAATAAGGGGAATATTTTCATTTTTTTACTCTGAGTTCAGTTAAACATCCTCAAGTGTTAATTCATTTGATTTTGAGGGAAAGGGTTCAAGGAGCAGGGTAAAGCTAAAGTAGCAGTGACAAATGTAAATTCTTGTCAAGGGCATAATTTGGAAGCAGGCACTAGACAGTTACTAAGTGACATATGCATTGTTTGAGTACAGGGAATGAAAATAAAGAAGAGACATTGATCAGAATGATAATCAGTTGGTGATGCAATAATAGTGATCTAGCTGTATTTAGTTAGGACACCTCATGTCCAGGAAAATATCTAAGTAGTCACCATTTTCATACTGATTATATCATGGAAAATCAGGGTAATGATTCAGGTTTGGCAGCCACATGGTTCTTCTGTGCTGAGAAACTAATAAACGGACAGTAAATCTTGATATACTTATCACATTGAGGCTGTCAGGAGTGCATAATCTTCTCCTGAAAAGTTTCTTTGATCATTCAGTGCACCACAGTTTACTTTTCCCACCTGACTAGCATTTTAATAGCATAAAAATACTTGGTACTACATTAACACTTCCTTTGGATATCAGACACATTCAAATAGCACCTCTTTTCAGTAGCAGAGGGTTACTTAAATAAGAAGGACCAGACTCTAATTTAGGCAGTACTATTTGCACTGTAGGGGCATATTGTAGACCCTTAGGAGCTCCTAGAATTTAAATTTTGGCACAGGCATATTACCAGTTGGATTGAATCTGGGTAGAATTTTTTATTCTCTACACTTGCTCTGTATATTGAACGAGAAGAGTTATTACTTACTTCTGCGATTGATGAGAATTAAATTACTTCTTTTTTCCTCCAAGCAGGAAGGGAGAAGGGTAGTTATTGCAGCTACCTGTGAGTGCTTCCATTTTGGATTTAAGAAAGTTGTTATTTCATATAACATTCTGAAATAACCTGAATCAAGGATTCTTTCAAATTTCTATTAAAAACATAAATGAAAACAGAGAATTCTCCAGTGTAAAGTCTCAAGCTTGGCAATCAACCAACTGTACACTCATATGCATAGGAATGATTGTTCAGGCAGTAGTTCATGCTGAAAGGGCAAAAAAATGCAGAAACAAAAATGTTTTCAAGGGGATGCATGAAAAACTCAGACATATTCAGTGTTGATAAAGTCTCCAGTAGATTTTGACCTGTGTTTGTCTGGAAACACTGTAGGAATTTCTTTCTCTGAAGGTTTTTAAAGGCATGCTGTAGAAGTCCTTCCAAGAATGGCTATTTATTGTTTCCTGAGAAGGTATTAAGGGAAAGGATGAAACTTTCTGATTAATTTATTCTGATTTCTCTACCAAATTCCTGTCAGGAGTAATTCAATCATATAAGCAGTTCTTTCCACATAATCCTAAAGTGATGTATCTGTGTAATGTACCACTTAGATACCTGATGTGGTTTTCTGGTTCACATCTATCTGAATACTCCGGTATCACTCTTCATGTGCCTGTATGCACCTGGATGAAATACATCAGAGCAAGTCTACTCCAGAGGTGTGCTCTTCTCTTCATAATAATGCCACTGATGCATCTTACATCCTACATGATGAATCTAAAGACATGTATCACTGCTGTGAGGGACACATTCCCTTTTACCTCCATGTCTCTTTGTTCTTAGTAAATGCATTATAGGGTTTTGTTTGGTTTTGGCAAACCTTTCCAGTTAATACAAAAAACATGGTGCAGCATGAAAGGCATTGACTTTACATTCTACTTTTTTACCTCCAGTCCATAACTTAGAGCACCTCTTTTCCCTCTTTATGTTCCCCATTTATAAACCACTTAAATACCTTGTGAAAGAATGAGCCAACTAATTGTCCATTTCATTCCTTGGCTCACTCAGTTGCTTAAGAATGTCTTCTTTACATGATTTTTCTAATTACAGATGAAATATGCTGTTACCTACATGTAAGTATGGCATCTTTGTCTCTGAGGCAATGGTACTTAAAATCCAGGAAATTGTAATAGAGTAATCCACATTTATCAGCTCATTCTTCTCTAAATACCAACTGTGAATGAGCTTTCCTGATGATTTGAAATGAACAAATGGAGTTCACCCTTGAGTAAACCTTGGATCATGTGGTCATTTCTGGGTTTGTGAAAGATGTGTCATCATGTGTTGTCACCATTTGGTTTTATTTCTCACAATATGATAGTCATAGTCATTTTTTTGCACGAAATCTATAAAAAAGACAAAAAAAAAAATGAACAGACTCTGATAAATATAGATTGTTGATAACAGCCTTAGTTTACAGAATGTTTTAACCATTTGCTACTAATCCAAACTGAAGACATTCAGCATTAAGGAAATTCACTCAACAAAGGGGCAAACTTGCCTGTAGTTTGTCCCTTTGAAAACAGTTCTCCAGATTTTAGCATATTAAATTTTCTACTCCCATTTTCTTCCCTGATTGAATTCCAGCAATTACTGCTATCCACACTGACTGATTCAAAACCTATCAAAGTCAATGGAAATGGTCATATTAACTTTGCTGGGCTTTGGTCCAGGTCCTGATCTATATGGAGGTTGAACCAACCTTGACCATAAAGGAGATGAAAAAAGTCACCACTGACATCATACTAGTAGTTTTCTACAATCTATCAGTAAGATGTGTCACATATGCTGCATGAGTGAATACACATGCCAAGAGTGATACTTTTGTGCTACTGGCTGGTGCTATTCTCCTTGTAGAATACGAAAAGTTATACGTATTAGGTGGGTTTTTTTCTCCTATTCAAAAATTACAGACTGGGGTTTAACTTTGCATTAACTGCTCATAAAGTTTTGCAAATTTCTCTCCTTCCTTTTGTGATTAGCACATTAATGATCTTCAGATGGTTCAGAGCAATGCTGCAGAAAGTTTGGATGACTAACAGACCTTTCTATTGTCACTTCTGGCAAATGTTTAAAAAATTGTGATGCAATTAAGAAACATCCATACAAATTATAAGAGAAAATGAATTGTGGTTTTGAGTTAAATGGCAAAGCATTAATACATTCCTCACAGCAGAATGTCCTTGCATCTTTAGTACAATCAGGTCATAAATATGCAGCTTAGACTACCACTGAGCAATGATTCACTTCCATGGGTCAAGTGAACAATGTCCTAAAACTTACGAACAGTACATCAGATGTGTAATGCAAAATGACAACAATCTCTCAATCATAATAAAAAATAAAAAAATAATTAAGGAAATTTTGCCTACCTTGTATCATCTACATACCTGTTACTGAAGGATTCTCTTGCATGATGCATAAAATGCAATAGTAGGTTTAATGGAAATCAGTTTTTTCTTCCAAAAGTTGTTTTCAAGAATTCATTATTTTTCCCTGTTCAAGGTGCCTGGCAAAATTTAAAAGTCAAGATCTCAAAAATACCCCTGAAAATATACTGCCTTTTCTAAAACTACAGTAAAACAAGTATAGTTAATCAATTTGTTTCAGTCAGCTATTCTAATCCTTTACTACTGCTTCAATATTTTTAACCCAAACTCCTTTTCCTTCGTTTTCTGTACAAAATTCTTTACTTAAGAGAAGCAAACTCAGTTTGCTTTTTAAGTCTACTTTAAATATGTTGATATTCAAAATGAACTTCCATAGGAAAACCTGTACCAGTGACAAAGAAAAGTTTCAACTTCTTACCATATGTGACATGAGTATATGAATTCAAAACAGAAAGCTACAAAACTTGAACTCTTGTACCTAAGATTCCTAATCAGTTACTCAGCAGTGCTTAGTCCTGAGCTGAAAAATCTTGCAGGGATAACCAGAAGTTTCAGGTAGCTATTCTTTATTTAGTAGACATTATTCTTTGTTTGTTTAAATCTGTATTAAACCAGTGTTACAGGGTAACTGTAGACACATTCTATAATTAGAACTAGTTTTTACATTTTCCCATGGCAAGGAGAAAATACACTCTCCATCAGTGAGGGAGTTCACACGGGGGTCCAGGAGCTGCTGTTCTGCTTATTCTCATGTTTATCTCTGAGATAGTGTCTAGTCAGTCTCTAGTGGAGATATGCAGGCCTTACAATCCTTTGAAACCCCTTAGCATACAAATCACCACATTACACCAATCATTATTACCTTGCAGGATTTCTGTGTGTTACTCATAGTGTATGCTGGTCCTGTGGGCAGATATCTCTTTATTGACAATAGGTCTTGAAACTCATTAATAGTGTGTACGCCACCAGTCTCAGAATCATTTCAGCTGGCACAATACCCATGTCATTACTAATTACCATGAATTTATCTACAACTTTCTAGCTTCATGTCCGACTAAATGTTGTAGGTCTGGCAGCTGAATAATCCTGAAGAGTTTTGAAGTATCTCCTCAGATCTCTCAGATATACACAACACAGATGGTTATGTTGATTTATATATTTATTCCCCTTCAAAATATGAGTTAGCTTTTTGCTTTAATCAAGTAACCTCTATGTTTGTACTCAGATCAGCATATATTTTAGGCCACATGTAACAAATTGTACACAGAAGACTAATTGTGCTTCATAGCTTCTACTTCCATCTTATTGGTGTCCTGGGTTCAGCAGCAGCAGTCATTTTTCTCCTTGGTAGCTGGAGCAGCGCTGATAACACCAGTGTTTTCA
>JARCZZ010046256.1:0-20997 GCA_030323915.1 Brotogeris chrysoptera | reverse complement strand
TGGACAGTGGCTTAGCAACTTCATTTGCCAGCTCCTTCAGGACCTGCGGATGGATTTCATCAGGTCCCATGGACTTGCATAAGTTCAGTTTCTTAAGATGGTCCTGAAACAGATCCTCTCCTACAGTGGGCCCAGGGTCTTCATTCTCACAGTCCCTGCATTTGCATTCCAAGACTTGGGTGGTGAAGCCAGAGCATTTGCCAGTGAAGACCGAGTCAAAGAAGTCATTAAGAACCTCAGCCTTCTCCAAATCCAGGGTAGCCAGTTCTCCTGACATCTTCTGGTGGGGTCCCATGTTGTCCCTAGTCTGTCTTTTATTTGTAATGTAATTATAGAATCCCTTCCTGTTATCTTTAATATGCCTAGCCAAGTTTAATTCAAAGTTGGCCTTAGCTTTCCTAACCTGGTCCCTAGCTTCCCGGACAACATCTCTGTATTTTTCCCAGGACTGCCTGTCCTTGCTTCCATCTTTTATAAGCCTTTTTTCCTTCGATTTTTCCTCAGCAGCTCCTTATCCATCCAGGGAAGTCTCCTGGCCCTCCTGCAGCACTTCTTTCTAGTTGGGACGCAACACTCCTGAGCTTGTGGCAGATGATCCTTGTATATCAACCAACAGTCCTGCGCCCCTGTCGTGGTTTCAGCCCTGCCATAACTCAGTACAACACAGCCACTTTCTCACTCCCTCCCCCCTTTCCTCTCTTCCACTCCCGGAGGGATGGGGAGGAGAATTGAAAGAATGTAACTCCCATGGGTTGAGATAAGAACAGTTCAGTAACTAAGGTATAACACAAGCCACTCCTGCTACTACCAGTAATAATGATGATAAGGGAAATAACAAGGGAAAAGAATATAACCACTCACCACCTGCTGACCAATACCCTGCCTGACTGAGCAGTGATCTAACCCTTTCGGGTAACTGCCCCCAGTTTATATACTGGGCATGACATGCTGTGGTATGGGATATCTCTTTGGCTATTTTTGGTCAGGTGTCCTGTCTCTGCTTCCTTCCAGCTTCCCCTCCTCTCTGGCAGAGCATGAGACTCAGAAAGTCCTTTGTCAGAGTAGACATTACTGAGCAACAACTAAAAACATTGATGTTACCAGCACTGTTCCCAGGCTGAAAGTCAAAAACACCGAACTGCACCAGCTACTAAGAAGGAGAAAAATAACTGCTACTGCTGGAGCCAAGACAGCCCCCGGCCCTGTAGGGCTATATCTCATGGATCCTTACTAAGCATGTTCCTGAAGAGGCCAAAGTCTGCCTTCTTGAAGTCCAGGGCAGTGAGCTTACTGCGTGTTCTTCTCAATGTCCTTAGGATCTCAAACTCAATACAAATACAAATGAAAAGGAGAAAAAGGTGATTAAGCAGATTGGGAGATAAATATATTGATTTATTTCTCTATGTTTAGAGTTTTATTTGTGTGTTTGTTTAGAAAAACTCAACCTGCTTAATTTCACTTCTAGGTAGTAAGAACTCTTACTATGTGACTAAATAATTTGGATACCACTGAAGGAGACAACAAAGTTGAGTTTATGCCAGTGAATTTTTGTTGTGTCTTATCTTCAGTCTCTGAAACCTTTCTATATCTTTATTATAATCAGCATGAAATATATCATAAAAGATGTGGTTTTTTGTTGCAGTATGGGTAGGTAAGGGAAAGGAAAGCAAGCAAAAACCCTTGTCTATTCCACGTCATTTTCTCTTATTCATTCCTAATCCATAACACAACAGTGCCCAACTTTTTCTCCAGCGGAAAAAAAAAAAAAAAAAAATGGGCAGGTTAGGTTATATACAAGTTACAGATATTACAGGGCTACCTACCAGACCATAGTCTGTGTTTATGGATATTGCATGTAGTTGGCAGAGGCTCGTGACAGATTAAGAACCTCAAGATCAAGGGCCAACAATGTGTTTCCAGAACCAAAGAGCAAACCAGAGAACAAGGATTTTTGAAAAATAGTTCATTGTGTCATATCTGCAACAAATTATCTTCAATCGGATCTTACTCCACAGCTCAGTAAAATCTCTGGCACAGGGCTTGAAGTCAGCATTGGTCTGTCAAAGTCGTTCTCAGAATACAGTGTATCAAGAGGTGGAAGGCAGCTCACTGAATACAGCCCAAGGTTGAGAGGCCAGGAAAAGATCTTTTATTTTATTTATGTAAGATTAAAAACGTCTATTTTCTGTTAGAAGTAGCTTTGATGAGATTTCAAAAACCAGTACTCACTAGCTCTCTTATTTCTTATGGATCAAATAGGATCATGAAAAGAGTAAACATGGTCAGAATCAAATAAACCACCCTGCACAACTGTGCAAGGTGATCAGGTAGTTCAGGGGCAGACACTACAGGGCAGCTGGGTGCCATGTCTTGGTAAAGGAAAGAAACTCATCATTAGGCATAGTTCGTGCTACAGACTTCTTAACTCACAAAGCAGGGAGAAATTGTCAGGTAAAACGTGTCTCGTGAGCGCTGTTAGCCAACAAAGGCTGTTATGTTGCAGTATTAAGCCCATGTGAGGTCTTGTGTGGGCACTTCTGGGTCTTTAAACTGTAAATTACATGAGCATACTAAACTGGTGTGTCTCTACACAGATAGTTTCACTTAATTTAACTGTCAATCTAAATCATTTTAACATCATGCCTTTAGTTAAGACATTCATTCTGGGCAGCCTGCCTTTAAGACCTAAGCTTTCAATGAGTCCCTGACGGAGCCTAGCTGAAGCTAATAGGGCTTTATGCAGTTGCAAGGGTAGCAATTGCACAAATTCATTAAAAGGATGGGGTTTATTTGGGTAAGGCTAGCTCTGATACTTTTATTTATTCTTATGCAAGAATTATTCCTCTTGACTTCAGAGGAACAATTTACAGGATGAAGTATAGCTCAGCAAGATTTTTAGTCAGGCATAGATGTTTGTAACCTAGCTCATGCATCTCATCTCACTGAAACCATAGTGCCTACCAATGTCTGTGGGTTACTTGAACGGTGAAGGGTTTGCAGGAGTGAGAATGCTATTTTGCTATGTGAATATGAGACATTTGTTTTCAGAATAAAAGAATGTCAACTATAAAAAAAACCCTTAGAAATTATAATAATGTTAGAAGATAAATAGATCTAAGAGAGAGAAAAAGGAAGAAAAGAAAAAGCACAGTCATCTATCTTGGTAGTATTCCTACAAAGACCGGGAATAGTTCATGTTATGATCTTCATTTCTGCCTTAGAGGAAACAATTTTGCTACAGATGAAACAAGTTAAAAGCCAGATCCTTTTATAGTCTTTTACACTTGCAGTCTTGAAAGGAAGGTGCCCCTGTGCAGAAATGCATGAACCTTATGACATAAATGCTATACAATGTTCTTAAAATTTGGATCTGGCCACATCAATATACGCTTTCTTACCTAGGTGCAAGGCAATAGAGTTGAGATAAATAATGCTAATACCTAACCTATCCCTTTTAAGAGGCTGTCAGATTATACACAGCAGCACACCAAAATAAATAGAATTATTTATGTAAGTTCTCTCCCACATAAGGGCTGCAAAACTCAATCTTGCCATGATTTCTTCCCCAGCCCTACTTTACAGTTAACAAGGGAGCCAAGTCTGTACCTAAGACGCACTAACATATTCCAGTGTGGGAGAGTGGAAGACTGCTGTTTGTGCTGTTCTGCTTCAAGTAATTATAGTCGTCTTTCATATTTTAGCTCAGCTGCTTGTTGAGTGTGTTAAATAGCAATAAAGAGTGGTAGAAATGAAAGAAGCCAGTATAAAATTGATACAATTAGGTATGAGAAGAGCATTACTGAGGTTTCTCATTTGTATTACAGATCATTAGGCATGGATACGTTAAGTCTCTCACCTTTAAATTTTGCATTTCAGCTATTCTTAGACTTGGAATGCACAGATGTCATAATTTACTAAAGTGAGATATATTCTGCTCTTGTTCATATTGGAAAGAGAAAAAAAATCAGAGAAATCACTTTGACTTCAGTAGAATTATTTTTAGAAGTTCCCTGAATAAGCTAATTCTTTTCATGCTTTACAAAGCAACCTGGACATAAGTGAACCATCTTCGTGACAGATGGTCTTACCCTGGTATCTGTCAAGGGTGTGCAAAGAAAGCTGATGCAAGGGATTAATAGCTCCAGAACTAGAGATCTTCTGCTTTTGAGAAAGAGGAAGTAAATCCATGTAATGTGAGCTCATTGAACTTTATTCTTTGATTATTCCACCAGTGCATAAAGGTAATGGAAAACATCAGAATATCTGTTTTGCATAATGCTAAAAAAAAAATCTCTCTTGCAAATAATTTTACTTATTGCCACACAACACCTGCTTGATAACATGCACAGCTATAAGAATTCAGTTCTTCAAGATTCTATAAACTTTCATAAGCACTAAACAAATATTTCTGTCAAAGGGGATATGTTTTCATAATACAATGAAGATTTAAAGTATCTGGGCTTCCCTAAGGGGTCACTTAACACTGTAGAGAACTTTCCCCTCCATAATGCAATACAAATGAATAATAGCATCAATTTTTAAAATCAAATCCATCAGATCTTGAAGTTCATTGATCTTATGAAGGCAAAGGAAAGATGAAGGGATGAGCTCTGATTCCTGAATATGTTTTATATTACACAAGAAAATAAGATGAGATTTCACACACACTTTTAGCTAGTAAAAAACATACAGAGGAGAAATGATTAAGCTGAAGATGTATCAACCCTGGACTAACGGTATCAACATAGAAATTCATCATGGGAATTAATTGTATCATATGAAGAAACAGAAAGATGAAGCATCAAATTGAATCACCTACTCCCTTTACTAGAAGAGCGGGGGAATGTGATAATGCATTAAGTTCCAGGATTCATGATATCACAGTTCTTTGCCTTAGCTCTGCTGCAGACTTTCAGAAAAATTAAGAGATTTTCTCGTTGGACTTCAGTCTAGTGTAATCTGGACTCAAAAATTTACAGTGCATCTGTAAAATGAAAATAATTGCCCATTTCTTGTCTACTTGGGCTACACAGGTATAAGGAAATGCAGTAAGGTTCTTTTCTCATCTGGAGCCTTTTACTACTGCTGTAATAAAAATATGAACAATATTGATGTGCCCCCATGTTATCTGTTGAGAGGTAAACAATTTCAACCAGCTCAGCTTCCATTGTTTGATCTGTTCTGAATGCCTATCTTTGCTAGGCAGTGGAGCTACTATTGGTTCCATACACACCTTCTGGTGTCTGTTTTGCCCATTTACTCTTCTGTGTTTGATGTTAGTATTTCAACTTTATTCCTTGTTAAGCTTGTTTATTCATCTTACATACTTAATGACAACAAGCCCAAAATTTTGGCAGATGGAAGGTTTCCTGGTGTATTTTCTGAATGTTGATTTCTGAAAGCCAGGAAATACAGGATCTCTGCCTTTTCTGGGGCAGTCCATAGCCAATAGGAATTATCTGCAAATGTTCCAGAGAAAAACATCCTGTTAGACATAGCTGTATCGAACTGATCCAGGGATTAGTTGGAACAGTTTGACAGAGTTGTGTTAGTGAAAAAAGAACCCTGGGAGGGCTGCAGGAGACAAGATGAAGAGAAAAGGCAAAAAAAGGAGCATACATGTTCTCTGAAATACCTGATAGGCCTGATTTCATGCTCTGTTGAGTAGGCTGTGGCAGTAAAGAAGTAAGAAAGTTTTCTTGTGGGAACTGTATGAACTTGTTTACCCATAAT
Source organism: Brotogeris chrysoptera (assembly GCA_030323915.1). Lineage (NCBI taxonomy): Eukaryota > Metazoa > Chordata > Aves > Psittaciformes > Psittacidae > Brotogeris > Brotogeris chrysoptera. The sequence goes on along the minus strand of JARCZZ010046256.1, from coordinate 15,264 downwards.
TCACAGGATGCCAGCCACCTGAAGTCTGCATTTCCTCTTTTCAGAGCTATTAATTTAGGTCACTTTCTGGAAATTATGGAGTCAGATCCATACAGAAAGTGGAAAGAATGCTGCATAACTTTCCATGCAAAAAGTACAATAACTACCCTCCAAATCTTATCACATATCCAGGGGTTTGAAAGGACACTCAGATATGGTTAACAGAGCAATTACCTTGCTCTTGCCATATAGTGGATTGCAAATGTGAAATAGAGTTTATAGCCTTTCAGATATCCATTCCAACACATGGATCCTGACATTCACAAGGCACCGTACATAGCTGCATACATACAAGCAAGGAAGGGCTAATACAAGCTAATAGCTAGTTTTCTACCCATAATCTTCCTACTTCATTCCTGAGTTCTCCCAACACTTCTTTCCCCTACTGTTGACTTCCCACACAGCTCATGCACAAGTAACTTATTTTCTTCTTAAAATCTTGCAAGGCTTTTCACTTATAAATTTTACTCAGGTTGTTTGCTTTTCTTCCAGTAACTGTCGTACGCAGTAGCACAATGCACTTCTTCCCCCTTGTCCTCAGTGAATGCAGGGAAGACCTGACTTTCTTATGGCACTGTCTGAACATAGGTACATATTCTCCTGAAGTACTCATGTGATATGAAATACAGCACGGAAGTCACTTCAAGATGTATGTGTGATATAATTAATTTGCAAAAGATTAAAGGATTGTTGAGTATGGTCAACATACATGGTCAACATGGTAACAGTAAGTTTTGTCAGCATTCTGTAAATACAGTGTTTCAACTGCAGGCAAGAGTCCTGCATATATCTTTATTTCACCAGAAATTACAGTAAAGAAGAAATCTGCTTAAATTATAATAGAATGTGTACAGGTTCTTACTGTCTAGAGAATGTGTGACCTGTGTATTCTTTCAGGTTACAAGGTTGCTGACTGCTGCGGTATTAATTGGTGCATATAGTAATTAAATTTTAAGTTTACTTTGTTTCAAATGTTATTTTGTTATTGATTTATTAAATGCAGACAAATTGGCTTGTCCCCAACTTAAAAAACTTTTCATATTGTAAGTCAGCTTAAGTAAGTGTCGCATTTTTGGTGTTTATTTACCCCCTTCTGATTTTCTTCTCTAATGAGAACTGGTGAGTTATCACAAGAAAGAGTAAGAGGAGTAGGAGTATAAGAAAGAAAGACAGAATGCTGATCTCAAGCAGTATAATTACAAATGTCTTCTTGTAGGAGGAACCTGCCTTTCTGATTTCATGGATGGTTGGGATTTTCCATTTGAGGTTATAGGAACAAATGTGCTGGCTCGTCCAAAAATGTCAATTCCTCTTGACAAGGGCTTTGCCCTAGAATGTGCTAAAAGGACTTAGAAAAACATCCCAAGATTCTATTTTTGGCTGCTGTTTTAAGCCATTACATGTGATCTATCTTGCACCTTTTATGCAATATGGCTATTATTTATACATAAAAGAAAATTGTGAAGAGCTTGCATGGAGAGGTGGGATCTTTTTCTCCTCCGTGCTTCAGGTCAGTACTCACATCTTTTTTTTTTTTACAGTTCATTGCTCATGTTGTGCAGTCTTATGTCGTGACCCAAAGCCCACTGAAGAAGAGAAACCCATGCTACCAATACTTTATTTTGTATGTAAGGATGTATATCAGGTTAGGATCATTTTTTCTTTTCTCCAAATCCTTAATGCTGTACAGTACAGTGGTGAAATGTGCCAACACTTTCCCTGATGGGACAACAGTATGTTCATTAAAAAGCTTTCTTTCTCATTCCTCTCTCTAATTAGCTACTTGTAGTTAGAATGTGGGTGGCTTAAATGGATGCATGCAAGCAAGTTTATCAGAACTCCCAGAGATGTTTGGGTAATAGTCAGATCATTTCTAAGCTGAAGGTGTTTTGTAAAAATTTTATATTAGAAAACAGCCAAAATAGTCCCTTCTTTCTTCCTCTTCTAGACTTGCTTTCTGTAAGTCTACAAATTGCAATCAAGCTATACAAAATATAGCTAATAGTCCTTCTAGAAATGACTAGAGGTTCTAATTAGAGTTAACGTTGGATAGTTTCTTTTATGCAAAAATTCTTAGTGCTAGTTTTTGAGCACTTGAATATTGTTATTTGCCAGCTTCCCCTGCTTGCAGATAAAAGGAGGCTGCAAGTTGATTGAGGAGTTTAAGTCATGCCTTATTTCATTCATGCCATCTCCTGGCTAGTGTCATGCAGGGACATTCCCATTGGATATGCAGAAAATAATATACAGAACTTACCATTTTGTGGTTGCCTCCCTAGCTTGTTTTTCCTTTGTCTCCAAGGAGTCCCTTCCCCATGAGCTTAACTTCCACCATGGTTTTCATTACTGTCTGTAAAAGCAGTGTTTTGCCCTGAGAAGCTGTTGGCTCTATGGCTGAGCATGCTTATTCAAAAATACTTACAGAAACCAGGCATCCTTTGCTCAGCCATGCGGAACAAAGATTCAAAGTCTATCAAATGCTTGAAGATTCCTCTGTCATCCATACAAACAACAGCATTTTGTTTAGGCAACACTGTTAATGCCTTGTTGAAGTCACTGTTATCACTTAATTTTCATCTAAAAATCAAAAAGTTTGTTAGGATACTGAAAGTAATAGCTGCATTTACTTCCAAGTTCCCAAGGTCCTTCTAGTCAGCAGAATGTTTTCAGTCAGTATAATAGCCCAAAACAGGTCCTTACATTAAAATTAAAACCAAGAAAAAGAAACCAAAAACAAGAAAAAAAAAAACCAAACCTATCCCCCCCAAAAAAAAACAAACAAAACCAACCAAACAACAAACTAGACCAACAAAAAAAAAAACACCAACCAAAATGAAAGCAGAAAACCCACAACTAAACCCCGCAAAACCACAGCCATTACTTTTGGTATGCACGACCTACTCTTATTACATCAAAACCTATCAAGAACTAATGAAAAAGAAACCTTAGAGAATCAAAAGCTCAAAGTGCAAACAAAGATACAGAAAGATTTGAAGACTTGCCCAAGATCATACAGTAGACTGGTAGCAGAACTGACAACAGCTTCATGCCTCCAACCAGTCTCTCTTCCAGCCCAGCACAGTCAACTATGTATTGAGAGAGTTAAAAAATTATGTCATATAAGTCAAGAAATCCTATCTTTCCTGAGTAAAAAGTTCAGCAGTAGGTGCAGTGTTCTGCTATTTTCCTTATTAATTCTGTGATAACATGACTTTCACTGAGAGTCATCCTTTTAAAATTGGTAAAACCATGTTTTATAGCTTTAGCAGTTGGGTTGTTTTTTTTTTTCTGGAACAGCTGTACGAAAAGCCTTAGTAAGCCCAAGATTGAAAGTCAGTTGAATTAGGAAAACAGAGTCACACATCATTGCCTTATCAACTTAAAATAGTCATTGGTTTCATTTCTAATTGCATACATTGGTTAACTGGATGTGCAGTCTCTTGACTGCAGTTTATTCAATAATGCCACAGAGGCAAGATTCTCAGTATTTTCACATTACTGTATTTCAACTGTGGCCAGAAAGGACTAGGACTATTTCCTTTCAATTGGTGCTTAATCTGAATCTATCACAACACTGTCAGATGTGGTAATAAATTCTGCTGTGCAAATAGTATAAGGAACAGGGTTTATTGCACAATAATTTCACTCTTTACAAAAAGGTAATGGATATATAGCCATACCATTGTCCACTGAAGAGCCAATGATTTCATTAGTCCTTTTTAATTGTAGAAGGTTTTTTCATTATATAAGCCTTTTCATGTTTTTGTTAGCCATACCTTGTGGTGTGCACATATGGGTAACATACATAGGTTTAAGCTTATTTCTATATTTCTGTAAAATGACAATTGCTGGTATGTCCAGTGTTTTTCAGAGCCATCTAACCCCCAAGAAGTCTTAATCTGTTCTGCTAAAAAAAAAAAAAAATAGGTAGGTGTTTCTGTTTGTGATAATTGAAAAATTTCTGGACTTTTACCATTATTCCGTTTGTCATGCATTCTTGCTTCCGTGTAATCTCAATAGTTCTCAATGAAGGGGAGGAAGTCTCAACTATTTTGTAGAGAAGAGCTGGTCTGCCTTTTTCTTGTGTTTCTGTGTCAGGCAATAGCTAAAGTCCTATCTATTCCTAGCTCAGACCATAACCAATGTTCTCATAATTAGCCTTAAGACTTTTTGACCAATTTGATCTGAATGAGGTTGCTTAGGTGCAGAATGAAATGACACAGCCTCCTCCAGCTTTAAGCAGAAGGAATAGGGCACATAGCATTTAGTATGCATAAATCAGCAAGAATGATGCACCTGAAATGTGGTTTGAAAAGGGCAGCAGCTTTGGAAGCTAACTTATAACTTTGAAGAGAGGCTTGAAAGTTGAAATTCCGTTTTGGCATTATTAGGAGAATTATTATACCCACGATGGCCCTTCCCCCCCCCCCCCCATGTGTATGAGAGGCTCGTAATTCAGCAGATATGTGGCCAATGTTAAGAATATTCTCCAAAGCTGAAGAAACATGCACATTCTTTCCTATTAAGTGATTCATTTTATTCTTGAAGTGCCTTTCTTTACAGGGCATGTCCACAGACTTTACTTGAATTGGTATATACCTTGAAAAATGATCCTGTTTATAAAGTTATACAATAAACCTGTAATACTATTTAAATTGTTCCTGCAGAACTAGACCTGCTTTTCTTTTTGTGAAAGCAGCTGATTCTCACAAAACAAATAGGAGGCATTTCTTTTCAGTATCACAGCATTCAATGAAAATATAATCACAAACTATACTGCAAGGTGATTATTTAATGAGTTGGATATGAAAAGAATGTCAATATAAAAATCTAGGGGTGTTGGCAGCCAGAAACCGAGTTATTAAATCCACACAAATTACACAATGGGCCAGAAATAGTTGTTGTGCATTTATTCTTAAAGAAAAAAAATAAAGTTGTTTGAAGCTCTTTGACATCTACTTAGGTATCTTAAGCTATACTAGACTTTTTCATTTAATTTAACAAATACAAGTGCAGACCCTAGAAACTGATGAAATGCAGTGTCTTTAAGGAATGAACTGGTTGGTTTTTTATAAACCTTTTGGCCACACATGCAAGCGTACTTTTCTGCCCATTTCTTATTTCAGTTGCAGTCAGTTTGACTACAAATTATCTACCTATCAATTCACTACTGCTAGCAGGAACTGATTTCAAATTCTAGAAAGCTGATAAAATCTGCACAGTCCTGGTGGACTCTGAAGTATGTTCTTTTTGCATTGGAACTTAATCAGCATGTAAGAATGACAGGTGAAGTTTGAAAATTTTTCACTGGAGTTTTCTTCTTTATGTAGAATTGCAATTTAAAAAAGCAGATAATGAGTCTAAAGAGCACTGGTCAATTTATTAACATAAAAAAAATGTATCCCTGGACTAATCAATATCTTGAAGATAAACAAGTTATTGCATTAATTTTATCTATTATTAATTCTACTATTTCCCTACTGCTTTTCTCAGAAGGCTGGAAATAACTTGTAAATCAATAAAAGCATGTGCCAGGTATACCTATCTGCTATGCACACAAATTTTCTAGCCACCATCTCATTGTGTTTATATCCGCATATAAGCCCTGCTTGCTGACTGTCTGTAATAGTACATAGAAAATGAATGCAGGAACAGGGTATTGCACTGTTTTTTACCTACAGCTAAGGGGCAAAAGTTTTGAAGACTGAACGAAGAGCATCAGTATGGATGCTAAATTCTCTGTCAAATCCTGGCGTAGGCTTGCATCAAGCAAAGCACTCCAAGATGAGTTCAACTATTAAGCATTAACTGAAGCCCCTTCTTTTCAGAAATGCAGTTAAACAGGACTCTCAGAGACACAGAAATTTCTGCTATTTAGTCATGCATGCAGAGTTAAGCACGCACTTGGATGGTCCTGCTATCCTGGGATCTTAGGAAAGACTGCACAGAAAACTCTCTCCTTCCTGCTCAAGTATGTCTGTGCTCATGCTTTACTATGATGCAAGGAATTTTTAACCTTTGTTTATCACCTTTTAAAATCTGCCGTACTTCATGAATAAGTATAGATGCTTCCTATAGTTCTTTAAGTGAGATTTTGCAGTAAATCATGATGCAATCCACAGCATGTCCCCATCTTCTAGTTACACTCAGTAAAAGCTTCCAATCGTTTAATCCAAGAAGATTAATTTTACTTTGATTTTAGAATACAAGATTTATTAATGACATAGAAACATTTGGCTAATTAGTTGAATGACAGTCATCCATATCTATCACCAGTGGCAGACAGCTGGAATAGTTTAATCCTGGAAAATAAATTTGCTCTCAACATCAAAGTATATCTCAACATCAGCTCGGAAAGGCTTGTTGAGATCCTCAGAAGTATCATGTGGGTGTGAAAGAAAAATGCCCTGGAGTTGTTGGTCTAACTGATGGTCAGATTTACACAGTGGAATTTATGGCTTTAATGATGGGCAGTAACCTCAAGTGACAATATTGTATCTCATTTTCTTTGGCATTTACTTATTTATTTCAGAGAAAAGGAAACAAAGTTTTGCATACCTATACTTTCACACTGTCGTCTAAAGAAAGTCACTTCTCAGAAGAGTCTACACTGCCTTTGGATGAATGCTTTCTATAGCAGTACACTCAAGAGTAGGGAATGGGAATTTATGGGCAGAAATGTTACAAAGTTCAGCAGGGAAGTTGTACGCAGAAACTCTGCAAAATGTACTGTTTTGAAAATTTTCCTCCTTATATGAAGAATTCTTATTTATTCCTTTTGTATATTCTGAAGGCTTTTAAACACTGGAACTTCTCAAGCCAGTGTTTGGCAGACCTGACATCAAATATTACTGACTAAAAATTTTGCTGAGATACCAAAACTTGTTAGATTTAAGGATGATCAAATGACTTAAATTTACTTTTTTTTTTTTTTTCCATTCTTAGCAGATCTATTGATTGTTTTCATAACTCTGTTTATTGATTGCAAATTCACAATAACGGCTTGAATCTTCTAAGCAGAAACTTCTCAATGTGGCACTAAAAGTACATTTTTTTAATATGCATATGACGATACAACTCTTTTCACAGATATATTGGCGACCATGAATTTAACCTATTCTATAAATTTAGTGTAATCTCGAGCTAGAAACTAAGCTTGCCTGAGAAAGAAGACATCTGGGTGAATTACTTTATAAAATTATTGACACTGGTTGTTGTGAAGCAAAAAAATGCTTTGATATCTAGGGATAATAATGGTACCTAAAAATGCATCTTATGTAAGTCAACTGCATTTGAAAAAAGTAAAATGTTTGAGATATTTTCTTCTGTCATACATACTAGGATAAGGAAACTACACTAAATTCCTAATCAGGTTGTGGTTCTTCATGCACCCTATGAAATGCCTTTGTGATTCCCATAAACAATTTTGAAGTGCAAATAAAAAAAGAGTAGTGTCAAATATTTTGCAGCATAACAAGCAAATAAGATTAGATGCATATTTGCATTTTACCATACAATATGTAACAGCTCACCTAAATATTTAAATGTTCTGGCTGTGAAACAGTTTGTATCAGTGTAAAATCAACCTTTCCAGATTAACAGCTGAAAAAGAACTTGATTTTTTAACAATAAGGATTCATAAGAACTTATGACTCAGATATATTTCAACTCCTTCAGAATAGGAAGAACAAATGAAATGACAAATATTTATCATCCCCTGATGCGATGAATCTGCCATGAGCAATTTCCTTTAAGTAAATTTATTTGAGCCCAAATCCATAAAAATAATACATATTTAACTCTTAATTCTGTGCTTTATTAATAATGGATAACCGTATGAATGGATCTGGAATTTAGTAGCTTAGTAAGATAAGCATTTACTGACTCATAAACCAGGAGCACTTTTGAGTATCTCACATTGCATGCACTGCGTTTCACTATAATATGTGAAACTGAATGTCAGAATTGTAAGTGAATTCGCATGATGTGAAATGTGATTCTGCACATGTGGAAGTTGTATTTGAACACCTAAAAGTGCGTGATTAATCTTAAACTTCCTTTAGGATCTTTACATGATCAAGTCTAACTACCTGTTTAACACCACTGACATATTATGATACACAGATGGTCACAGAACAGAAAGATAAAGCTTTTGTAAAGATTTGGGATATCCCAATAAAGTAGATTATTACACTACTACAGTAGTGGGTATAGTGACAAGTGACATGGATTTGAAACTATTTTAGGACAATTGTCTCCATATTTTTACACTTCCACTTTTGAATATCCAACTGTGTCCTGAGCTGCCTCAAAAGAAGCATGACCAGCAAGTCAAGGGAGGTGATTTTCCCTCTCTATTCTGCTCTCATGAGACCCCACCTGGAGTACTGTGTTCAGCTTTGGGGCTTCCAACATAAGGATGTGGACCTGTTGGAGCGATTCATGAGGAGGGCCATGAAGTTGATAGGAAGGGCTGGAGCACCTCTCCTATGGAGACAGGCTAAGATAGTTGGGCTCCCCTCGGGGTAGGGACTTTCCAGTGCCTAAAAAGGGGCCTACAGAAAATCTGGAGAGGGACTTTGTATAATGGCAAGTAGTTATAGAACAGGGGATAATGCTTTAAACTGAAAGAGGGTGGATTTAGGTGAGATATTAGGAAAAAATTCTTTACTACAGGAATGGCGAGGCACTAAAACAGGCTGCCTAGAGAAGTTGTGGCTAACCCATTCCTGGAAGTGTTCAAGGCCAGGTTGGATGGTGCTTTGAGCAACCTGGTCTACTGGAAGGTGTCTCTTCCTGTGGCAGGGGTGGTGAAACTAAATGATCTTCCAACCCAAACTATTATATGGTTATATGAGTCAGTGTTTGAAGTAGCCTTGGGTATTGTGGTGTGCAGAAGTCATACCTAACCTGCATGTTTGACCATTTTCTCCAGCAAATAATATGTATGAGTAGAAGACATGCTGGGAATGCTGAATGTCTTTATAGGTACGTCAATATGCTTCTTTTTAACAGTGGTTACATATTTTAATGTCTATAAGTCAAAGATACTTGAATACAGTTGTGTACGACTTCATTCGATCTGTTATTATGCATTTCTGTATGTACAAATCATGATTAAAATGAAAAGATTGGTGGGGATATACAAGAATAGGATAATTCAAATGATATTTCACTATCTAGTCTTTTTGCATGTTCTATGGAGTGAAAAATGATTTAAAATCTGTTTTGTTGTTTTGTCATTGCAATAAGCGGTAGGCTTTGCTGGGATTTGATCTTAATGCTTCATATCTACATCATAAAGCAGTACAACCCTTACTTTTGTGTAATTCCTGCCTTTCTTTGTGACCCCTGCTTTTGTTATCTGATTTTCGCCTCCTAAAATGAGGGAAACGGACTCCTAAAATGAGAAAAACGGACTCTTAAAATGATAAAAATGAGGGAAAAACAGTTCTTTTTGATGCTAACTTGCATGTGATGTTTGGGGGACATGAGAAGAGAGTCCTTACCCCAGGAATTTAACTTCAATTTCCAGAGAAGTTGAAATGACTTGGTAATAATAGAAACTAATTATAAACTACAAAGACTCCCAAAGCTGGTTTCAGACATACTGAATGAACAAAAGAAAAAAGGAAGAGGGGAAAAAATGAAACAAGAAAAACCTTGAAAATAATAACCTCCATCTTTCTGTGTAACTTTAAATACTAGATTGATGGTTTGCACTTGTATCATCCCTCTGAGTATATATCAAAATCTTCATCTAACAAAGCACTTGTGATTTCTTTTCACTTGAATCAAAATAAGTTTTTTTAAGGGAAGTACTCATATATCAGGGTAAGCAGGTCTTCCGTTTCCTTGAGTTCATGTGCGATCATACCCAAAACTGTGAATTCTGTTTAGCAGTTGCAGAGCATATTAAAGATGTCTCAGCTAATGGAAAAGAATTCTTTAACTCTGTGATTTGTGATTTTTGATGTCTTATGAAAACATATTAAAGATGTCTCAGCTAATGGATAACAATTCTTTAACTCTGTGATTTGTGATTTTTGATGTCTTATGAAAACAAAGTTATTTATGAAAGACCATGAACATGACTCTTTATAGATGCCTTACTGAGTATCATGGCTTACAGAATTTAATTTTTATTCATCACAGAACACAATCAATGTCAAGTAACTTAAATGACCAGTTGCTTAGTATTTCAGTTAGTAAGCATCTGGACTAAAATATTCATAAAAAGAACTAAATTAAGTCTTTTTTTTCTGAATTACATAACAAATACTTCCTTCATGGAAGGATTTGTGAATGATTAAAGAACTGTTCAGTCAAATTTGTATTAAACAACTGTTGCCTATAAAACGGTGACAGTGGAAAAATATTTTGGTGTTTAAAAGCTAACAATATTTTTAACTTCTGTCTGACAAGCAAATATATTTTTTTCACCATATTATCCAATGTGATGCCATATATTGTACCTTGTTTACATTAAAAAAGATTGGAGATGCAACTTGAATTTGAAATTCCTATTTGGTCATCATTAGACAAATCAAGATTCTGTCTGGAGAAGATTCCAGTCAGGTTTTTTAGGCAAAATTTTCCTAGAACCAATGGCTTCACACTAAAAAAATAAAAAACCCACAAAAACCTAAACAACACAGTCTGTAGACAAGTCCATAATCATGTTTTCTGTTGAAATTAAAGTAAAAGAAATTAACAAATTTTTGTTTTACTAATGCACATTTTTCATTATTTCAAGACATTTTTTCCACAACAGGGATAATAGAATTGAAACAAATAAATTTATTAATAGCAGTTGACAATCTGTGAATGTGAGGTTAGTTATTATTGATCTTAATTAATATAGATAGCAATATTACAACGCCCTCTAACAAAAAAGAGGAGGGTTTTTTATTTGTTTCTGGAAATAATTTTAATAATTTCTTGTCACAAGAATTCTAAATAAATGTAATCTCTATTTAATACATTTGAAAACTTTTTATTAAAGTTGACATACTAGAAAAACAGACTTAAAAATTGAAATTTTATGTATAAGCAATTGATTGAAATTTTCTCCTTAGAAAATCAAGATGAAATTTATTGACGCATAAAGCACAATACTGTACTTAAAAATGTTTTCCTGGCCCTTCTTTCATCTCTGCTAAGGCATTTCACTTCACCACATTTTGTTTTACTGGGGATAATACATTATTCTAAGCTGTAAGATGCTTTGCAGACTGCTAAAGGACTGTAAGATTTTTTGGCCTCTAAGATTTCCTATACAGTTAAAATATTTCACAGGAGCTGTTATTCAGGTTCTTCCAATTTCCTATTCCTCTCTGCTTATGAAATTTCTTGATAGACAGTATCATGGTGTGTTTCTGTAGGGTAATTACTCTGATATGCTGTTGTAACAACTCCAAAATAAATGCTATGAAATATTTTCTTTCACAGTGTTTTATAGTTGACCATTTGTTTCTGTTTTGGACATACATGAAACTTCCTTTATAATGCCATGCAAAATTTCAGTCACTCATATTTAATAAAAAAAATAATGCAGGGTAAAAGAAGTACAGAAAAAAGGCTATCATACACGCAGGGAAACAGCCAATTAGATAAAGACGAATGTTCCAGATGCAATGAGAAGGGCAGGCTTTTTTCTTAATTTAAGCCTAACAAAGTAAATTCTATAAGAATAATTACTGCTGTCTCTAAATGCCTCAGGTGTATGATCATCAAAGAAAGAGAAGACCTATTTGAGTAAAATACTTAATTGAAAGGTGAGCAAATGTGTTTGCGTGCTGAACCTGTGGAAGAATATTTGTGAGGAAATTGTAGTGGGTAAAATAATGTAGCTGGTGTTTAAGAAGGTGATAGGTAAGTTATTAAAGAAACAAAATGTAACACTTAGTAGAAGTTATTCACATCAAGAGAAGTGATTCACAGACCTAGGAGACTCCTTCCACTTGTATACCATTTGAATTTTAAACTATTAGACTTTTCTGCTGGATGGAAGTCATGTTTTTCAAGTAATTTTAGTGAAATCTGACTTAAGATACTGTTGTGTGACCCTCCAAATACAAGCGAAGTGTGGCCTGCACTCTGCCGCCAAAGGGATTGAGAATAATACGTGGGGAATATCAGTTGTGGCATACCACTTGGCTGCCTTTGACTCCAGTTTACACTGAAGTTCTGTCATGTCCAGTACGGCAGCACTCAATGGCGGTGTGACTTCATTCAGACCACGATAGTCTACTGTTAGTCTGCACTCTCCATCAGACTTTTGTACTGGCCTTATGGGGCTATTAAAGGGTGATCAGGTCCTGCTGATCACTCCTTGGCTTTCCAATCAATGGATCAGCTTATGGATGGGAATCAGGGAGTCTCTGTGCGATATTGTTGCTAGTGCACCCTTGTAGTAGCAATTAGCACATACTGTTCTTTAACCTTCATCACCCCCACATTGGAATTGCCCTCTGAGAAACCAGGCAACATAGACAGATGCTTAATTTTCTCTGTCTCTAAGACAGCCATAACAAAAAAAAATAACCTTTTGTGTCCTTGAAATACCCTCTTCTGAGATAAGTTTATGCCAAGGATGCACAGAACCTCCATGCCAGTCACAGTGGTGTGCTTTTGCCATTCATTCACCGGTTCACTTCACTCTCCAACAGAGTTATTTGTACACATCTGTTTCTTCTTGTGTCCCTCCTCACTGGCAGAGCATGAGGAATTGAAAAATCCTTGCTCAGGGTATGCACTCCTTGGCAACAACTAAAACATTAGTGTATTAACAGCATTATTCTCAGACTAAAGCCAAAACACAGCACCAGATGCTAAGAAGAAAACTATGCCAGCCAAAACCAGGACAGATACAGAGATTTTGAATGAAGTGGTTTCCTCTTTAATTGCAGACAGAATTTTTCAAACAGGTGGCTTGGTACAGAGAAAGCCCTCAAATTTTGAAGTTTCACAATCTTTTATCAAATCCCTAATGTAAAATTTTAGAGAAGATTTATGTGAACAGTCATTACTGTAAGGGTGGTGAGGCAATGGAATGTGTTGCCCAGGGAAGTTGTGAATGCTCCATCGCTGGCGGTATTCAAGGCCGGGTTGGCCAGAGCCTTGGGTGGCATGGTTTAGTGGGAGGTGTCCCTGCCCCTGGCAGAGGGTTTGGAACTTGGTGATCTTAAAGTCCTTTCCAACCCTAACTATTCTATGGTTCTATGATCAGAAGGGGGCCTATAAGGATACTAGGGAAGGACTCTTCATTAGGGACTGTAGCGATACAACAAGGGGTAACTGGTTCAAACTTAAACAGGGGAAGTTTACATTAGCTATATGGAAGAAGTTCTTTACTGTGAGGGTTGTGAGACAATGGAATGGGCTGCCCAAGGGAGCTGTGAATGCTCCATCCCTGGTGGTGATCAAGACTGGGATGGACAGAGCCTTGGGTGACATGGTTTAGTGGTAGGTGTCCCTGCCCATGTCAGGTGGCTTGGAACTAGATGATCATAAGGTCCTTTCCAACCCTAACTATTCTTTGATTCTATGATTATTGGAAATATTTTGGAAAAGTTGTAAAAGAACTGAAGAAAGAAGTATTAAATGAGTATAAATAAATAGATAAGAAATGATAGAATATCTGGTTGGTTTGGTACATCAAAAGAGGTCAAGTTCATCAGGAAAGTTATTGGTTGTGCATTATTCATTATGTCCTACTGGCTTTAATTCTTTTTGCATTTAATTGCAAGGGGCTACAGATTACTTAGAGGTCTTGTAATGCATGTGCATGACTGCCAAAACCACTATTGAAAATTATATGCCATTGCTGAGAGAAAAATATACACTTCAGTAAATGCATGTGGTACTCTAAATGCAGATGCAAAAGTAATTATCATAAACCAGTACTCTGCATTTTAGAATGCTGCATTGGCTTGGAATATTAGCTTTCACTTCCTTAGATTGTCAGAACTCAATGTGTAGTTAGTTTTCTCATGAAATAAGATTAAAGGTCTCCAAGTAACTTCCACTTGTTCTTAGAAAAAACAATGTGCTCTATGAGTGGCTTCATGAGGAGTGTTACATTTGTTATTACACTAGAGAAAAAGAGTTATTGGCCAGCAATGATGCATTTTGGTAGAATTGTAAAGGACACTCACTTAAGACTCGGGTTTAGCTATTTCTATTTGTCACATTTTCATGACCACTAAAATTTATATAGCAGAGCAAGGAAGCTTAAATTCTCAAGAGGTTTACTCACATTCTTCTCCTGAAATTTCAGTTACAGAGAATTCTTGAAACCATGACCTTTACAAACAGATGAACAAATAAAAATTACAGAAAGGAAAAAAATTGCTTGTGTCAGAGAGAGGGTTGGATACCCAACAGGGCTATGAGCTTCAGAAGTGGATGATTCCTTGCCATAAAATAACTTTAATTTGTGACATTTGATGGTAGCAATGCTCTAAACTTGGCTGAAACACTGCAGAACTTCAGCATTTCTCCAATATAATAGGTGAAAGTGAATATTTTGAAAGGTATTTGGTCCTGTCCCATCACACATAGTCCATGACTGTTCTTGTTCTACAATAGTTAGCATGTTTAGACCATTACTGCTGCATAGAGCTATCCTGTCTCTTTTTCACTTGTTTTATCCTTTCTATACTACCTTGAATCGTAAATTAATCCTTGACTTCTCTCAACTCTTCATAAGCTTAAAGACCTTAAAAAAGCTATTTCAAATTTATAAAATAATAGTTGACTCTAATGTCCCGCACTATTCTTTTGAATTCATGAGGTATTGTTGCATTAAAAGGAGGAAAAATCAGCAGCAGCTATCAGCCCGCCCGTGTTCGCTATTTCGAACCTCACTGCACCGGAGTCACTGATAGTGCACCACACTGCCGATCGAGTCGTAGTCATGAACTCTTACTGCCACACCGAGAGATGGGGTCTCATTCAGTGAGAAAATTACACTTGGTTACCGAAAACAGTGCAGTTTATTGTGATTTGTGACAAATTATTGATGCAACAGGTACAGGTTCTTTATGGATTGCTGGTGATAAATACTGTCTGCAAAAGCATGTGTGAGTAATAGCTACATGAATACAAGCGCTCGATAAAGTTAACACAGCATAGCTCTAAAATATACAGGTGGCAGTAAAAGTAACTCTATAGACATTCTAAGTTTTCCCAGGGAAGCACTGGACACAGTGCACGTCTTAC
>JARCZZ010046254.1:0-11654 GCA_030323915.1 Brotogeris chrysoptera | reverse complement strand
TTTTGCCAGGCACAGAGGTGATGCTGACTGCTCTGTAGTTCCCCGGCTCATCCATTTTCCCCTTCTTGAAAATGGGGGTTATATTTCCGTTTTTCCAGTTGTTGTTGGCTTCACCTGACTGCCATGATTTTTCAAATATGATGGATAGTGGCTCAGCAACTTCATTTGCCAGCTCCTTCAGGACCCGTGGATGGATTTCATCAGGTCCAATGGACTTGTGTACATTCAGGTTTTTAAAGTGGTCTTGTACCATATTCTTTCATGCGGTTAAGCAGAAGCTTTCTTGGCATTTTGCAGAATATCTTGAGATTTGAGTAGGAAGTGGAAAAGGTTAGGGAAGCTGGTTTCCTCACAGGTGTTTCCCTCCCTGTGCTTCAGGAGTTTTCTGGAAATGGGAAGCATCACTGTAGGATGTTCTGCCAAACAAATTATGTTAGTTTTTGTTTGCCTGCCTTCATTTCCACATGGTACATCCTCCAGTTTTCCAGAATTGCCAATACAGTGCATTAAATGCTACTCCAAGAAAACCTTTAATGCCCCCAGAGCTTACTTTCCACTATGTTCTGCATGGTAGGAAGGAGAAAGAATAAATCAGTAGTGGTGACAAAAGAGTGCTGTGGTTATCACAAATTTCATGGCTTCAGAGCTCTTCAAAACACAGTGTATTTAGTACAAAAGGAGTTAGCCTTCTGGTAAGATGAAAACTCTTCCGTGTTTTAGCAAAAGCAAACATCTACTTTTATGTAGCTTGTATAGACCACACTGAATTTGAGCAAGAACTTTCACAGAAACTTCTTTTGCTTTGTTGTATACAGAATCTGTTGTCCCAACTGCCAACAAGTGTATCATTGTTTAACTCATTTTCACAGGCAATAGACTTTAAAACACATCAAGGGTTGTGCCAAACTACTGCACATCTTTTAAACTCTTTCAGACTTCGTACAGCTCTGGTTATGGTATGCTCTAAGCATCAAACGGAAGCAAAGGACAAGGAAACTGCCACATCAACAGGTTAAGCCACAGCCTTGATATGGAAAACTGTGACATTTACCAGTGAAGAGCAGAATATTGAAGTTGATCTGAATTATAATGTGCAGACTTTTATCTTACACTCTATCTATAGTGAAGGAAGAAAAGTATGCTAAAAATAGTGGCTTATTTGGCAATATAATATTGTAGATACTGCTATGGAAATGTGGAAAATAAGATTTAGCCTTCCCCCTTGTTGTTAATTATGTCATTATTTGGCTAAATCCTTTCATTTAATCCCACAGCTAAACGGCATGTAAGCTAATTTGAATTCACAGTTGCACCTTCAAAATTCAGGAAAGCCTCCAAAAGTAAGGCTCTTCTTCCTGAACTAGAAATTCATATCAGAAGTCAAAACTAAAAATTCCTGAAAATATCCAGATGAAACAAGAATGAAGCGTTTCACCAAGATCTAAGCTCTGATTAGACCAAGAGAAGTCATGGTGACCCTAAAAATGCTGATAGCCACACACAGCTCTGCACTGGTTACCAAAATAATGCAACATCTATTATTTCATTTCTTTGTACAGAGCTGTTCAGTGCTCAGTTGAAGGGTCATGGATACTCTCAGATGCTTTCCGGTCTTTCTGAAACCTTCAGACTTTTTGTCAGCTGGCTCCTTCTGAGGTGCACCAGCCAACAGCCTTGAAGCACAAAGCATAGACAGACATAGTAACACCCCCCTCCAGTGTGAGAACACTGGAGGTTCAGAAAGGGAAACTTTTCCATACCAACATCTCAATGCATTATGGCCAAAATTATTTGGTCACAAATGTCTCCTCTGGGTTTTTTTCTCCTAATACAAAAGATACCTTAGAGCAACAGGGGAGCAAATATCTCTCTACTGTCAAGGTCTCAGTAAACAGTATTCTCTTAAAGAAGCAAGACATCTTAGAAATCTGATCTAATGCTTTCTCTTAGAAGGAGAAACAGCCCACTCTGTTCCAAGGAAGTGGAACGCCAAATTACACTATTTGATCGGAAAGCAAAACTGCATCTCATCTCTATCAAATACTCAAAACAGCATTTGAACCTATCTAACAAAAACAAAGATATGAAATAAACCAATCAACAAACCCACTACATATTTGTGGTCCGTGAACCTCCTTAGTATTTATTTCCTCCTTCCTACTTTTGCCAGGGTTCCTCAAGGGTTAAAAATGTTCTCATCCTGACAGGAGAGGTAGGGACTCAAAACACCACACTCAAAATTTCCTGATATTATCGAATGAATCGTTGTGTGGGTCTTTGCATTACTTTCATAAGAAATGACTGGGTTGTCCAAGTTTAGATTGCAGGTCACTTTTGCTGGTGTGGCGGACAGTTTGGGGCCATAGAGAACTGAAGATTGAGCTGTTGGTACCCATAAGATGTTCTTCTAAGTGTCAACAAAAGATGAAACAATCATCATCCAAAAATAGCTCCCTTCTCCTAAGTACTTTGACCCCTTCCTGTGAATTATTCCTTGAAAGTCAACTCATTTCAGCTACCTTTTGCCTGCATTCTGCTTCAGAATCCTCTTTCACTGGTAGCTAGCCAAACACTCACAACCAAGAAGAAATGCAGAAAAACACAATAATGCCATAATACAATTCTGTTTCAAAAATCCTGAAACACAGCTACAGCCCAGAGCAGTTTGCAATTCTAGATATTCCAAACCAAGCCAAACAAGCAAGCCTCGTAAAAATGAAGTTGGCAGCCTCATAGTTTGAAACTAGCAGCCTCTCTCCTACCTCTTCCTTTTTATATTAGTTTTTGGTTTGTTTTTTTTCTTTTAATTTAGGAAAGAACACTGGAAAGACAACAGTGAGATGGATGGCCTGGGGCTCTAATAGTGCTTATTACTTTGGGTTTACGCAATGAGGAATTCATACCTAGTGACTTAATAACATTGATAGCATCATCAATCTTGCCAACAGAAAATAGCTAATCTACTTTAGCAGCAAGTTCATTAAAGGTTGAGTCTTTTTTTTTTCCTCCTCTAGAAGAGGAAGGGGGTCAAGATAAGGACCTTCCAGAGAAAATTTGGAAATTATTCCTATAAGCAGGCTAATATGGCAGTTCACGAGTAGGGAAGGAGAGAGGAATGGAAAAATCATAAATACTTAAGAAAACATTATAGCACAAAGATTAAAAAGGTTATTGCTTAGAAGATTGAAGAGTTTTAAATGAAAGTGGCTGAGGCAGAATAAAATGGATATCCACAAAAAATGAAATTCTAGGAGAAGAGTTAATGATGAAGTGCAGAGCTGGCAGGAGGCCAGCATTGTCCGGATCAGTTCAGTTGAGCAGGAGGGATAATGTCAGCTGACATGCTGGCGGCAAGAAAGGCCTAGGAGATGGATGGCAGCTTAAACACAAGCTGGTCCAGCAGTCAATGGAAGGCTTGTTGCAATGATCAGACTGATTATTCTATCCACTGGGATTTGGGGTACTTCAAAGTAACTACAGAATCCACCTGCCAGGGAAACAGTCAGGAAAAGAGCAACCCCATCAAGTGAAAAAAACCACGTCTGGTGACAAACCAGGTATATTGCCAAGAGAGATGGAAGGATGTATCCTCAAAATTGAAACACTGAAGTAAATGAAGGACAGCTTTACTGACATCTTCAGAACTGACTCCAGGTTTACATGGAAACTAATTAATTCAGAGTATGACCATATTGGAATTTCCTACCAAGTGCACAGGGAAGACTTTTATATAAAAAGAAGTTTTTTTAAAAAATAAGTACTACGCAAACAGTAATTGTAGTTAACTTTTGCCAGACTTTTATCCATGGGCTAGATTAAAAGTTCAGCCAAAGTAAATGAGCACAATTCCATGAAACAGCTTGCAAAATTACCAGGGTAACTGTAGTATAAATATATCTCACTACTCTACTAGTCTGAAACTGAAAATCCAATCTTGCTGTGCATAACCATGGTACGAGGGTTTTATTGCAGGAGGAGCTACCAGGGCTTAGCCAGATGGGATCCTATCAGATCATAGACTATAAACACAGGAAACCTGATGACGTTTTGCAAAAGGGCTTATAGGATAAAATAGAAGTATTCAGAAATGGATATTCAGGGTGGAATCAAGATTTTTGTAGCATTTGACTAAATAGTTGCAACAACAGCCAGTATGAGATAAAGGAATAGTTACGGATATGCATCCCTCAGAATAGGGACCAACTCTATGGTGAGTACAGTGAGTCTAGCAATAAGATGGTAAAATGTGGCCTTTCTGGGTTTAAAACCAATTTGAGCAGAGGGAAGGGAGTAGCCACTTGCAAGCTGGGATAAGAATCAACAGGACCAGGGATCAGGACCTCCAGCTCCACACCTAATGGGCATGAGGAAGAGGAACAGCTCCCTGAGCAAATTCTCTGGAGGAACCCGAAAAGACAAATAGCAAAAAACCTGACACACTTAATCATTGCTATACTTGATTAGAATATTTGTAGAATTACTTTCCCAGTAAGCAGGGATGGATGAAAAGATTACCAGAACATATAACCAGTTACAATCCACAGCATCATCGACATTTTACTTTTCTGTGGAATGTATTCCATTTTCACTTTCCATTTACATTCTATAAACAGGGTTAACTGAATATATAATTACAGGAGTGTATGAAGTTTAACCACGCCAAGTGCAAAGTCCTACACCTGGGTTGGGGCAATCCCAGGCACAACTACAGGTTGGGCAGAGAAGAGGTTCAGAGCAGCCCTGTGGAGAAGGAGTTGGGGGTGTTGGTCGATGAGGAATTAAACATGAGCTGGCAGCGTGCACTTGCAGCCCAGAAAGCCAACTGTATCCTGGGCTGCATCAAAAGAAGCACAAACAACAGTTCGAAGGAGGTGATCCTGCCCCTCTACTATGCTCTCCTGAGACCTCACTTGGAGTATTGTGTACAGTTCTGGTGTCCTCAACATAAAAAGACATGGAACTGTTGGAACAAGTCCAGAGAAGGGCCACGAGGATGATCAGGGGGATTGGAGCACCTCCTGTATGAAGATAGAATGAGAAAGTTGGGACTGTTCAGCCTGGAGAAGAAAAGGCTGCATGGAGACATCATAGCGGCCTTCCAGTATCTGAAGGTGGCCTACAGGGATGCTGGGGATGGACTCATCATGAGGGACTGTAGTGATAGGAAAAGGGGTAATGGGTTCAAACTTAAACAGGGGAAGTTTAGATTGGATATGAGGAAGAAGTTCTTCACCGTGAGGGTGGTGAGGCACTGGAATGGGTTGCCCAGGGACGCTGTGAATGCTCCACCACTGACAGTGCTCAAGGCTGGGTTGGACATAGCCTTGGATGACATGGTTTAGTGTGAGGTGTCCCTGCCCATGGCAGGGGCATTGGAACTTGATGATCTTAAGGTCTTTTCTAACCCTAACTATTCTATGACTCTATGATTCTATGACTTAAACATTTATGCAAATGAACCCCTTTCATGTGTAGCATGGTGGACGAGGATGTTATATTTGTTGCATGTATTTCAATTCTGATTTTAGAAACCCAAATTAACCATTTAATCTTTGATGAGATCGTCTTCATCTGATGTCAAGTGTCAACATGCTAACTTGTGGCGTTGTTTTTGTTTATTACCATGTTTCAGGTCAAAAAGACTCCTCTGCTGTCTCTCAAAACTGCAATTAAATTTACATTTTCAGGGTCTGTCTGAAATATTCCACTCTGTTATAACTTCACTGATTTCTCTCTGACTTTTTTGACAATTACACCAAAGATATATTTCAGGAAACAAATTCTTGTGGGAATATATCTGATTGTTTTTTTCTTTAACTTTTGCAACAGAAGAACAAAGGCATTCCTTAAACTAAAAGGTGGACTTGAAATTTTACAGTCACAATGTACCAGACTGGAAGATAACAATCACGTTTTCCCACAGATTTCAGTTAAAGATTTAGGTCATTAAAGTAATTGATGGAATTATTTCTTTTACTCTCCCTCCTTCTTACATCTTAACTCTCAGCCTCAAACTATTTGCCCCCATCAATATCACTCTTAGCAGACTTTAGGAAATATTGTAAACAGGTATAGCTCTAAGCACATTAAAAGGAATGAGATTTCCATAGGAAACAATTATTGTTAAAGCACTGGCTACAGCTGGGTGCAACACAAGCCATATTACAGCAATCAACATCAAGTCTGAAACCTTTGGTTCAAGACGAGAAATGATAAAAGGAAGCCCCTGTCATAATCAACAGACAACCGGCGGCCTCACTTGGATGCTGGAAGGGGTTAGAGGGCAATGCAGAAATCAATGTAATAGCAGCCAGAACAAATTTAGAAAAGCTTGTGAAGCTTTTAAAGAGGATGAAATGTAAGTAAGTGAAACTCTTTTTTTATTATTATTTTATAATGCTCTGAAGGCGTCAAAGGATAAATGTTTTTTTTAAAACTCCTTATGCAATCTGCCTGGCATACTGTATTTTTCAAGAAGACCAATGAGATAAAAATTCTGGAGGTAATTGAAGAATCTCTAATTCCATTGAATAAGGATTTTGGTTTAAATTGGCCTGGCAATCATAACGCACTAAAGGCAATAAATTGAGTGACTACTGTAGGTATTCTGGAGGAAAAGTACATGAATATAGATATGGTACACCTATTTACACCTATTTTAACCTAAAAAGAAATTACTTTGGGGAAGTTTGACTAGCATTTCTTTCTTTTTTCTTTTGTTCTGTCACTTTTGCCATCTAATCATGATATCACCGTTTGTCAGAAAATAGTGTCTTATAGCTTAAGTTCTACCATGAAGCAACCAACTAAAATCAATTATGAATTCTGCTTAGAAATTGAAGCAGTATGATATTTATTTTTGATCTCAGAAATTTTTTTTAATAAAAAAGTGTTTCAATTTCTTAATAGGTAGAGCTGATGCACAGCCGAGAGATACTAAATTAATTCCAGATTCAGTAGCCTCTTGTCAGGTAAGCACCATATTACTTGGTATGGCTGTATGCCTAACGAAATGGTAGTGAAATTCCAGCCACTGAAATTGCATCCTCTGTCCCTGGCTGCAGTATCATCTTTTTTAGATACACAGTAACCCTGGCTTGGAAGAGGCCCTGCACACCTCTAACAGCTTCTTGTTAAAGGGCAATTGTCATGGTAATCATGTCAAAGGCAATAGAAAATTCTTGATGCAGCTTCCCTTCCACATTGTTTTTAGTTACTAAATATTCCATCAGGAATTTACAATCAACCAGATTTACACTGATAACTTAGCAGTGAAAGACTACTTCACTTTCCTGGGTTCTCTAGTCCTCTATCAACAACAGGTTTTTTTAAAAGCATGTTGTCATGGTTTAAGCCTAGCCAGTAACTCAGATCCATGCAGCCGCTTGCTCACTCCCCCTGTTCTTCCTCCCTGCGCTCCTGGAGGGTTGGGGAGAAGAATCAAAAGAATGTAACTCCCACAGGTTAAGAACAGCCCAGTAACTAAGGTATAACACAAACCACTACTGCTACCACCAATAATAATAATGATAAGGGCAATAACAAGGGAAGAGAATACAACCATTCACCATCCGTTGATTGATACACAGCCTGACCTGAGCAGGGATCTGGGCCTTCCAGGTAACACCCCCGTCTATATACTGGGCATGACATACTGTGGTATGGAATACCCCTTTGGCTAGTTTGGTTCAGATGTCTTGACTCTGCTTCCTCCCAGCTTCCCATGCCCCTTCTCCCTGGCAGACCATGAAACTAAAAGTCCTTGGTCAGAGTAAACATTACTTAGAAATGACTAAAAGCATTGATAGTATCAGCATTGTTCCCAGGCTGAAAGTCAAAAATACAGCACTGCACCAGCTACAAAGAAGGAGAAAAATGGCTGCTACTGCTGAACCCAGGATACATGCTGTTTACGACTAGAAAGACTAACAACAGGCTAAAACGGAGTTGACATTAAGAATAGTTGCTCAGCGTATCAGAGATCAGTTCTCAGTAGCAAATTTTTGCTCTAAGTGTCAGAAACAAGCAAGAGCTCCAACTTATTTCACTCTGTGGTTCAGCTTTGCTCTGGCCTACAATGGTTAAGATGAGCCAAAAGACAAGTTTTTAGCTTAGAGAAAAAGAAATTAAGGAAAATAAGTCAAGATTCCCATGAGGGGTGTGGGAGATTGCATGTAGCCACAGGGATAGCACAGGGAGATAAGCAAGATTTATACCTACTGAGTATCTGACCAACTGTTCAGATAAGTCACATGAAACAGAGAGAAGTGACATGCTTAAGGTAAAATTGTGAACAAATGACAGCACTGACCAGAAAACTCTTGCTTTCTTTTTCTACTACAGAATTTCTATCCCAAGCACCCATTTTTTGATTTAGCTAGATGCAGAGTCACACCTACACTGGAAAAATAGAGGAGTAGCAATTTTAGGGTAGCTGGAAACCTATATTCCTGGTGGGCTCTTTAGCTCCACCCAACAAGAAAGGAACGAAAATGACTCAGCACTATTATTCACAATCATAATCAGCCATGGGACATTGCAATGTGCTCTAGGATACCTTACTCCCACAGAGACTGGATATCTTCAAGAAAAAAATAGGTAATTACTTTTGACAAGGGCCTGAAGAACTGAAGAAGAATAACTTGAAGATGACTCTTAAAATATAATACAGACACTGTGCGATACATTTCAGATAACTAATATATGGAGAAGTTGAAAAGGGAAGCAGTTGCTTTGAGGCTGGGGTAATAGCTTTCAGGAATTCACTGCAACACTAAATGCATTCTTCAACGACTGCTACCACTTATTATAAATATACTTCAAGGAGCAGATAAAACATCATCTTACTTTTTCTCTTATTTTTTTTTTTTCTTCTTCTTTGTTTCTTTCTTCTTGTTCCAGCTTAATTTAAACTAAGTATTTCAGCATGAAGTACTGAATATCCTAGAGGTACGAATACTCAGCCTTTCACTTTTTTCTCAGGTATATAAATATAACTGAGAAAAATGATAACCGATATGTAATGATTAGTTGGCATTTAACCTGTTTTTACAAGATACAAAATATATATATAAAAGTGTCATCAATCAGCATTAATTGGTACTCATTAACCTATGGAGAAATGCTAGTTAAGTCAGGACTTAAAGTAAGAGATAAATACATTTTACATTTTCCCAGCTTGCTGACTTCACCATAACATTTTATCACATGCCTGATCTTTTAATTGGCATATACTGAGAAGATTGATATCTAGGTATTTTTCAGGAACAGAGAAATACTAAAAACCAAAACTATGCTAAAATAAAGTTAAGTCAGAGTAGAAACCAGTAACTTCAACAGTTTAAAAACAAAACAAAATGAAAAAAAAAAACTAACAACCTTACAGGGAATACAGAATTATCCACCATTGTAAAGCCTCAAAACTTAGAGCCAAAGTTAATATTAAAATAAATCTAAACATGTCAAGATAGGAAAAAAGCATAGAAAACAGTATTATTTCTATTGTTTTGTGAATTCATCAGTAGAAACCATATAAAGAAAAAGCAGTTCAATCAAATTTAAAATCTCAAATAATAAAATATAATCAGTATGCACTGATCATAATGATACAGCTATTGCACTAATTCAAGTTGCTCATTCCTATACATGCATGATTTAGAAATAAAGCTGCTCGTTTTATTAATGGCAATTAATATCCTTATATTTCATATCTTTTCCCAATATTTAGGCTCTGCAATCATAAGAATCATTTCATCAAAAAAATATTTCATGTACACTTGGAAAAGGATCAGAAATCAAAACAACCAAATAGCTAGGGGGCCTCAATCAGGACCTCCTCCAAGAAGGATCTCTCCCAAGAGACTTGAAGAAACAAATCAGAGACATCAAACATAGAATCACTGATCACAACAGGAAAATGGAGAAGGACAGCACACAACACAGTAGAAACCCTTAAATGAATGACCGTGCAAATTCACATGAGAGGGCAGAGACAGCAAAACAAAGTGAAGGGAAGATCTCTGCAGTCATCCTGCCAGCACTCAGAATTTTGAAGTCACTACCACTTTAGGTTTCGGCTTTACTAGAAAACATAATTCAAAAGTAAAGAGAAAATGTGTCCAAATATTGTAAGAGAGAGAAATAATGAAACATGTCAGGTTTTGGTTGTTGGTTGTTTTTTTTTTAATACCCAAATTAGGATCATGAACAAAAAATTCCTACTCAAAATGACATGGTTATTCTATGTGGCCATTACAAGGATAAATTAAGTTTGTTATAGAAGTCTTATCTGCCCATTATCATACATGGGACTGAAAGTAAAGCTTAAAAATAACAGCTTTCTCCAGGCTCAGATGCTAAAGGTACATGGATATGATGGAGAATGTAGCATTTAGTCTGGGGACAACTGCAACAAGCCAGAAATTAACTCTCCATAAATTGGTGATGGATAGTCTAAAACTTGTACTAATGTTATGGGAATGCACACACACAGAGTAATGTTATTTTAGCAAGTTTCCGTCTGTTCAGCCCATACATGGTAACTAACTTGTTCACGATTTAGCTCTATTCCACTGCTTAAGCTCCCCTTAAAACGGTCAAGGGGCATGTATGCAGTCAGATGTCATGTTTTGTGCCAAGAAGAGGATAACATTCAGCTGGTTGTCATGTATTCAGGCAAGGTGCAGACAGACAGACCACCACAACCTTCCAGTCACATGAGCAAGCCTGAAGGTCTGAATGGCTTAAGGTGCATTCTTCTGTTTGCTGTTACTCCTCCTTTCTGATATGTAAGCTTACCTCATTTTTCAATGCATTGATCTTGTGCAAAACGTACCTGTATAGTATTACATTTTATGTCCATAGACACACGTGCTAGAACAAAACTGACTTTGAAGCATTACTTGTCCTCTAGCAGAAACGTCTTCATAGGTAGGGATGGCCTGTCTCAGATGGAAACAGAGCTCGCTGCTGATTCATTGCATGGGCTGGAACTCAGCTCCTCGTTAAAGAAGTATAAGATACTCCTTACATCAGCCTGGTTTTCTGACAAACAAGTTGTGAATGCTCTATCCCTGGCGATGTTGAAGATCAGGTTGGACAGAGCCTTGGGTGACACAGTTTAGTGGGAGGTGTCCCTGCCCATGGCTGGGGGGGGTGTTGGAATACGATGATCTTGAGGTCCTTTCCAACCCTAGCTATTCTATGATTTTATGATTACAAAGTACACACACATATATGTATATATATGTATATATAAATGTACACATACGATATACATGCACAGGTCAAAGTCAGGTATTACATTAATCGGCAAGTATTCCAGTTTCATGAAGACTGAGAGCCAAATCTCCAACTGATGTAATTCATATAGCTCAATGGATATTGATCAAATGCTATTTTAATGTTTTTTTCATCAACACTGTAAGACTTTGCCACAGAAATGAATTAACTTTATGAGGTCAAAGACTTCAGTAAAAGTAGCAGTGTGTGCATTCTAATGATATGATTTCCTCACTAAGTTTTAATCAGATTTGAGAGTGTGACACACTTTTTCAAAAGTGAGATTTGATTATTAGTATGGATAAGGAGCTGCTGAGGAAACTTCAAAGGAAAAAAGAGGCTTATAAAAGGTGGAAGCAAGGACAGGCAGCCTG
>JARCZZ010046253.1:13914-26472 GCA_030323915.1 Brotogeris chrysoptera | reverse complement strand
TGTTGAGGTGACACTTTTGTGTTAGTTTATGGCCGTTGCTCCTCGTGTTGTCACAGGGCATCGCTGGAAAGGGTCTGGCCCCATCCTCCTGGCACCCACCTTTGAGCTATTGATCTGTGCTGATGGGATCCCCTCTCAAGCTGCTCTTCTCCAGGCTAAACAGGCCCAGCTCCTGCAATCTGTCCTCAGATGGGAGATGCTCCAGACCCCTGAGCATCCCTGTGGCCTCCACTGGACCCTCTCCTTGTAGTGAGCAGAGGAAAGAACATGAAGAGCACAGTGTGAGACAATCCCCAGGTTCAAGTGAAACCAAAGTAGAAAGCCTGAATGGGATTAAATAATGAACAGCTGATAAATTGCAGCAGCAAATGCTTTGCTGGGATTCATGCAGATCACCAGAAGGATCGATCTTTGGTGGCTCTGTGGTTTTTCAGTGAGGGAATGGCTCAGTTCGAAAATGTTTAACCAGCTCATGCAGCAATCGCAAACCAATTTGTATCTGTCCTCGGGATTTTTCCTGCTGAAGCTCAATATGAGTGAGAATTCCCTCAGGTCTTCTGGATAAATAATATTTACAGATAAGGAAAATTTAATTTTTCCCTCTCTCTTTCTCTGATTCGAACCTTTTTTTAATTGAGAGGAGTCTCTGATGACTGCCAAACATTTATTGAGCGAGAACTCTGGTGATTTGATGAACTTTGAGCTGCAAGAGCATAAATAATCATTAGTATGCATTCCAAACTGGTCAAAAGAAACCCGAAAAAGGACGCTGGGTTTCCTTTGTGCCTCTCAAAGCACCACCATTCTTTTCTGGTGGGGTAGCATTTTTATTGGTGAAGGAAACAGGAAGCCAAATGATGACTTCTTTTCTCCAGTCGCAGGTTCAACTCAATCCCATGAGTATCCCCAAAGAGAATCCTATGAGAAAGAAGCTTTTAAATGAAAAGGGGGAAATAATCATCAGGGGAAATATTAACACCACATTTTATACTAATATTAACCAACCATTTCTCAATCCATACATGTCACAGGTAGTCACAATACACTAACAAGAGTGAGTAGAATGCAGTTTGTCAACGTGGTTGCAAGAGCCAGCGATGGCAGAGTAAGATAGAAACAGTTTTAAATCTGCAGAATCATTCACTTTATTCTATTGAGGTAAAGTCTTGGCTTGGCTGTAGTCAGCAGAACCTTTGCCATTGGTTCAGTAGTGTTGGCACGTTACCCGTCACAAATTATGGATCAAATGAAGCATTAGCCAGCCACTGCTTTGAGGATGTTGGCAAACTGCTGTGGAGACCCCCCCCCCTCCCCCATAAAACAAATATTGCCTCAACTGCTCCATTTGGTAAATGAATAATTTAAAGTTTTGGTTGGAAATGGCCAGAGCCTGAGGAAATAGTACGTTATTAGGAGTGATTTGGGCAAACGGCTATTACTGTGTGAGTGGGAATGGACTGAAGGACCGCCCAGGCTGCGAAATAGATGAGGAGCAGTGAAAGACTCTTCTCTGCATGCCAAGGTGCACCATTAAAGCTGTGGCAAGACCATCTTGAGCTTACTCTTTCCGCACTAACCTATAGTTTTCAGCGTGCTGAATATTGCGTGTCCCATCTGGGGAACCTCATCACGGCAGCGGGTAGTCTTTCTCTCTAAACAACGTCTGTTTATTGGGCTTTCTTCTGCATATAAATGCATTCTCTGGCCGTTTTGAAGGATGTGCCTGCTACACTGTTTCATTAAACCGCCGCGTTATCGGGTAATTGTTTAAACATAATGCCATAGCACTATCAAAAGGAAAGGTGAACTAATGGCATTTGCAAATGTCAGGGATTATCTTAACACTTTTATTATAGTTTATAAAAAGTAGGTTCAGGGCATTCCATGGCAATTATTTCCACCGAAATTGGTTATTTAAATAAATTGCTAATTATCTGGATATGACAGTATTGAAAACCCCGCTAATGACTTCGTTGGTAAGTGTAGCTTATGATGGCCACCTACAGGTGGGAGAGGGAAAGAACATGGCACGGGAGCCTTCCCGTCGGAAGGAACGCGGTGCGGCTGACTGGTGTATAGCAATATATGGCTGTGAGATGGGATTGTGTGTACAGCACGTTTCCCTGGCCCGTTTACAGGTGCAGATGATATATATATTTATATAAAGCACTTTGATCACCACAACTAGGCAGCGTGCACACTATGCAAAAAAATCCCTTAATATAGAATCAGGTTTTGTGGGGTTTTTTCCTTAATTTCCAAACTTTCTTGCCTGCTTCCTTCCCGCAGCATTGGATTAATCATCTCCAACACCTCAGCTTTCCCAGACCAACTGCCTCCTGCAGTCTTCATCTCCCAAACTAGTATTTGCTGTCATTGGCTTCTTTTGTCATTAGGTTTATTCATTTGAACGGTCAGGAAGATGGGAATGGCAACTCTCTCCCAAGAATGGATATACAGAGGGAGGGAGGTTTTGAGGGTTTCTTTCTTTCAGCAGAACAGACTGTATCAGGAATTTAGTAATAAAACCTCATTTATCAGCCGGTTTTTCCTTGTAATATTTAGACTGTTTTAAATCTGATATTCAGTTTGTAAAGGACTGAAGCGTAATATAATACAACGCAAATGAAGAATTCAGTTTGCTTTACAGTGCACAGAATGGGGAGAATTATGACCCAAATTCCTTTTTATTCCATCTAGTAACCATAGATACAAAAATTGGCTTTTAAGGCATCTCCTAACCAAAGGTATGAGAGTTTCCCTTTTAAATCTGCTGCTTTTGTTGATAGAGAGTTCGATAAAGACCATTCAGCCTGTTTCAAGGTTCAGACTCAGCACTGTCAGTGTGATTTGATTCACCTCAGTTCTGTTGGCTGGTTTCTTATGGATCTGGATCATCTTTACCTAAAGGTCCACTTAGAGCTGCTGCAGATAACGTGTGGAAGACTTTAAGCTACCACGTTAGTGCATTATATTGCAAGTAAGAATGTAGGCCAGCATTCAGAGCTTCTTAGACTTGAGGTTGGTGGATCACTGGGATCAAGAAGATCTGAATTGTTTCTGCTGGGAATTGCCAAAGCTACCGATCTGCCTGAAGCTTAACCCCAGGCTTCTCCTAGAAGGCGGCATTAAATTTGGCTCTCGGTCCTCAACCTAGTGAACATTTTTGGTGTTGAAGTTGTAATAAAACGTCTTTTCTGGCGCTGGTAGAGGGTTTTTTACTTCTTAAGTAGGTGTCATACCTCTCACCAGTTTTCCATCAGCCTGCAGTCCTCAGAGGACCAGAGCAGCTCTGCCTGCCTGCACTGAGCAGAGCATTCGATCGACATAAGTTCTGCTTCTCCTTCCTGCTCTATTTTGCTCTATTGGATTTCCTTGACTGCAGTCCCTGAGAGTCGCAGAAAAACTGACTTAAAAAAGAAAGAAAACCAAAATTCTTCGGTTTAAGGCAAGAAGAAGGTCGAGGACTTTGGCATCAGATGCTTATTGAATTGTTGGAATCTCTATTTAGTAGCAAGCATTTGCTCCGTAATTAATGAGAGATTCAAAAGGGTAGTTTGCAACGTAGAGTAGAATCATAGAATAGCTAGGGTTGGAAAGGACCTTAAGATCATCTAGTTCCAACCCCCCTGCCATGAGCAGCATGGAACTAGGTGATCTTGGTCCTTTCCAACCCTAATTATTCTATGATGCTGTGTCATCTCCACCTGGTATTTTTCTGTCTTTCGTTTTCAAATCTCGCTCCTGTCCTTGAGGTCTGGATACGTGGACTTTGTTTATTAAATCTCATTCTTTCACAGCCAGGTAAATGATAGCCATATCAAGCATCTGGTAGCAGCTGTAATGCTACTATCAAAAGAGTACCATATCAGCAGTTTCCCAGCTACGGGTGCTTAACTAGTGGAATCACAGGTCCTAAACACATCAAAGTATGTGGTAGATGCTTATTTTCTTGGCATCGAGCTGTCTTTCAAATGCATGCTGGATTTGGACCTCAGGCGTCTTAAATACCATTTGATTTCTCAGGCAAACTTCTGCATGTTTCCATTACTACGTATGGCTCTTCATGAAATCTCCTTTATTTCAACCTTTGAAAAACAGAGTCTCCACACATATCTGTGTTGGAATTTATTACCTTCCTGTTTGCTGTATTCTTTCTTTTCTTTTGGGTTATTATGGATGGTTATTTCCCCGTTTCAACAGGCAGAAGGATCTCTATCACAAGTCAATCACGTTGTATTCCAGACCAGAAGCTTTTCTTACAGAAGGGGAAGTTTCTGAGCTGTTGATCGAGAAATGCATGGGCGAACGGCTGCACCTCCTGATGTTCTGTATTCTGTAGAGCAAAGAAGATAGTGACACCTCAGTCAACCTTCTGATTGTCGTTAGTGCCATTTATTTACTCTCATCAGTAGCACTCCTGAAATGTTTTTTACATTGGGGGAGTTATAGATGAATGGAACACTTTTGCCATCGTACCGATTTATCACTAATTTACTAATCACCAAATGCAAGTAATAACTCCTATTATGAATATCAAGTGCAGCTAGTACTGAAAATTACCTATGTTCCATAATAAACTCTAAGCCTCATTGCCATCTCTGCTAGGCGTCATCAAATCATATGCTTGATTTCTTTGGGCTGAATGAAGGCCTTTCTGATTACTTATTGTGCTGAACCTTAAATAAACTGTAATTTGCTCCTTTTCCTCTACTGACCATTGTACAGAGATAGTCATTTAAGTGAGAAGGTGGCTAATTTAATCACAATGAAGAAAGGAATGGTTATATTCCAGAAATATTGTCTTGTGGAACTCTTTGCTATGGGATACCATTAAGGTCAAGGGTCTGTAAGGCTTAAAAGCTGACGGAATGCAACCTCTTAAGAGTTACATTGGGGTTAAAAGAATAGAAACCTTCATGCCTTAAGGCAGATGTCAGTTTTTAACTCCTGCAGACTGGCAAGAGTTTTTCCTCTAGCCATATGATTTCGGAGTTAACAGCATCTGCATTCTTTCACCTTTCTAAGGCATAACTGCCTCATCACAGTGAGATTCTGCAGTTGCTGTGCCAGTGCCCGAAAGCAATATATATATATGTATGCATAAAAGCATATAGCAAGTCCTGTAGCCTCAGTTTCAAACACTGAATATTGGAGGAATTCCATGAACTAATGCTTTTGGGTGAGATTGTTCCCAGTGATTTTGCTGTGTCATGGATGTCTTGGCAGGTGTGGCCCGCCAAAAGCTTTATAAATGAATGTGTGGAAGCAAACAGCATGGTTCCATTTGAGTTTTTTGTCTCAAGTCTTTCTCGAAGACTGTGCCATCAATTCTGTTGTAAGATTTGCTCTTTGGACGCTAGCAGTCGTCCTCTTTCAAAGAGCCAGTCTGGTCCTTTCAAACACATTGCGATTGATCTAGCTCAAGTGGCAAATAGTCGTTAGTGTCCTGTGGAAAGTTCCTATTCGGCTCCAGCTCCTTTCTGTGACATGTTCTGCTCTGATGGTAGATTCTTTAAGGCAGTTTTGTTGAGATTTCGAAGTTCTATGAACCAGGCTCTAGTTTTCACAAGAGCACACTGAGAATGCTTCTGGGGTCAAGCTGTCATGGAATCATAGAATCCCTGAGTGGTTTGGGTTGGAAAGGACCTTAAGCTCATCCAGTTCCAACCCCCTGCCATGGGTAGGGACACCTCACACTAAACCGTGTCACCCAAGGCTCTGTCCAACCTGGCCTTGAATACTGCCAGGGATTCACCACTTCCTTGGGTGAATTTAAGCGTTGCCTATGTATGCAAATGGAAGCTTAGATGCTGAAAACGTTGTATGTCTGTGTAGTTTCTGCTAAGCTACAGACAACCAGTATCTGTGCAAAGCCTGTGAGCAGTTCTGATCCCTAACATGGGCATCCAAGAACATCTGCTATGGTCCTGCTGGCAAATGAGGAGCCTGTCTGATCAGATAGAGTGTTCTGGGTTTTGCTAGGTGCAGAGATCATCTATAGGAGAAGGAGGAGGTGGTGTGTTAAGTATGTAATGAGAAGGTGCCTATCCCGAGGCAGCGGAGGTTGTTATTGCCCAAGAAGATAATTCCATGCTGAATCCAGAGCAGATGTCAATAGAGGCTGCTTAGCTGAGCTTTTGGGTGTGAATGTGTTTAATATTGATGGGCCAGGGTCTGCTGTGAATTCAGTGCGGTCCATCAGGGTTACAGTGAGGGGGATGTTACAAAAGGCAACGTGAGCTGAACACAGGGGGTTTAATGGTTATGACAAACCAGACTGCGGTTTTCTGTAGTGGAAAATTACCTTGACAAAACAGCTCCTTGACAAAGTGACAGTGTCCTATATATAGCAAAACATGGCAGGTTTTGTGAGCTGAACTCGTGGTGGGGTCGTTCTCCCCATCGACCCATAGACCTGGGAGGTCTGAGCTGATGCACAAGCAAGGAGGAAGCTCTCTCCAGAGAGCAGAACCCTGAGCTGATGGTAGGTCCTTTGTGGAGACCAGAAACCTCTGCCTGAGAGGCAGCACTGATGGGGCCACTGGAGGGAGGGTTGGGGCTGGGCTCAGTGACACATTACTGCTTGGAAAAAGCAATATATCCCTTACTAAAGGCTCTCTTCTATTAACAATCCAGGCAGCAGACCTGCAGCGCTTCTGTCTCAGGAAGGGTAGAGAAAGAACTGCAGCACAGCTTGTTTGGGTTGAAGTCTTGCCTGCTGGAGAGGTTGGTCAGGCATCTAAGCAGAGGTGTGGGGATGCAGCAGCTACTGTTCCCACATAGGCTCTTTTCCCACACTTCCAAACTGTGGCTTCTTCTTTCCTCTTGTGTTGTTCATTGCGTTGGTTTTATTCCTTTCTTCCCTTTCGGCTGTTTGCTCTTGCAGAAGGTCAAAGCTTTAAAGGTTATGAAAATACCCACGGAGGGTGTTCAGACGCATTTCAGATCATGGTATTTCCCCGAATTACCTAGCACAGTACAAACCCAAAAGCGCTAGCACTTCTCTGTGTAGGCTGACAGGGTTGACAGCCCGGCAGTTCCTCTGGGAGTGATGCGTGCCTCCCTTACGCTACTGTGTTGTTGTCCAGTGATAACATGGAAACTTCCCTAAAGGTTCTCTAAGTGAATTGGGGATGTTAAGAATACAGGAGTTATCCAGAGAAATCCCAGCCAGCCTCAGAAAAAACCTCAGCGGAAGTGTCAGCTGTCTGTTCCCTCCCATCATTTAATGAGCAGCATCTGTATGCATATTTTCAAGGCTTGCATACCGTGAATAGGATGGAGCCAAAGCAGAAGCGTTGCAGACACAGCGCGTTGAGACTTTAATCATCATTCCTCTAAATGTAGCAGGGAGTTGTCTGACTCAACTTCTAGATACTATTTAACAATACAAGCTCCAGTCTTGGAGATGGGACTCTAAATGAATATACTTTATTCTTTTCAGATTCTGACTAAAAGGGGCTTATTTAAAGGGTTATCCGAATCTGCAAACATCCAAAGGGGAAACACGTTAAATAAGATGTGAAACATCAAATGCAGTGAAACGGGGTTTTTAAAGAGTCTTTACTCAGACAACTAAATGAGATGTTCCCTCTGACTTGGTCTGTGTTCAAAAAGCCAAGCTGATCCTTTATGTAGAAACATAGGTCTCTGTCTACAGTGTACTGTATGGGAAAGTATTGCTTTCTGTCTCAGACATTGTTAGTCTTTGTTTTGAGCATCAGCTAAAATGTTCCAGCCAGCTTTGCAATGTTTATCCAAATGTTTCTGTGATTTCCTGTATTTCAGCCAAATTCATAGTACTTAACAAGTACTGATAGCACTTGAAACCCACTTGGTGTCAATTTATAAATGAATGCATCCTCTGCATCTCAGAATTAGATGTTAGCTCCTGATGTTCCTTAGCATGAGGGATGCGCAAATGACATCAGGGTGTGTTCTGCTACTGCTGACAACATGTTCTGGTTTTCCATAGGAAATGCCATCAGGCCCATCGCCCTCCGTGCAGTGTCTGCCATAGCCCGTGCTCTTCCTGGATTTCCCATCTTAGCAACAGGAGGCATTGATTCTGCTGAAAGTGGACTTCAGTTTCTGCACAGCGGGGCTTCTGTTTTACAGGTATCCTTTCTTTCTTTAAAGCATTAGAATTAAAGGAATCAAAACCAGAATGTAGCTTCCTTTCAAACATTCGGATAGTGTTGGGTTTATACCATTGAAAGGAATTTGCATGGAACCATAGGGTCAACCAGGTTGGCAAACACCTTTAAGCTCATCCAGTCCACCCATTCCCAGCACTGCCAAGGCCACCACTGACCCATGGCACTGAGGGCCTCGTCCTCATGGTTTATGAACACTTCCAGAGACGGTGATTCCACCACTACCCTGTGAAGCTTCATGCTTCTTGCTAAGAGACATTTGTTTCAGGTGAAGGAGGAGTTGCCCAGATAACACTTCAGGTGTTCCAATGCCAACCTGGGAAAAGACTTGCCCTGAGTATGTTATCACTTTTCCTCTCTGACCTATAGGATTTAAACATTAAGCATCTCTCCCTTGTTATACAAGCAGCGTTGATGTAGAGTTAAGCTTCTGATGTTCCTTTATTCTTGGGTTTTGCCTTCTGCAAAGAGCCTTTTCAAGGGGAGAGGCATTTCAAAGAACACTACTTTGGTCCCACTGGGAGCCAGTTTAAAGTAATTCCTGCTTACTCAGGCATCTGCGTCCCTTAAGCATGATTATTGGAGCAGGAGGTGCAGAGCTCTATCTCCTACATATGAGGCTGGTGGTGTAGCCTGTTGCAATGGAGTAAGGTTTTGGACTGGATCATAGAATAATGGAATCTCAGAAGGGTTTGTGTTGGAAGGGACCTTAAAGCTCATCCAGTTCCAATCCCCTGAATATAGTGGCTGAGGCTTTTTACATTGCCTGTGTCGTTTTGAGATCCTGGCCAGACTGGCGTGGTTATTTAGCCCCTGTCATGGAATGAAGCCTCAATGGCCTGTTATTATGGGCACGAGGAAATTGGCTGGAAATCAGCCCCTTACCTGCTCTGGTTTGCAGTTAGAATGGCTAAGGGGCGGGTGGCGGTGATGTTCTCCTATTCCATTATATATTGTTACATTCTGGTTGATGCTCAGCCCCTTGATCTGGAGTTCCCATCGTAGCCAACAGCAGCTGTGGATTCTCTGCATGTCAGCTTTGTGTCGCGCTGCGGGATGACTGGAGTGGTTTCATTCCCACGAGTCTCTTTGACATTAAAATCAGACTCAGTGTGACCATCCTTTCTGCACAGCGCTGGTGGCTGCTGAGATTGGTCATTTGTTTGCTATGTTCCGGACAAAAAAAGCCCCAAACCAGGCCAACTCAGTGGTTTGGTTGGGTTTTTAACAGTGTTGCGCGATCTGAGCTGCCGTCATTCAATGTGGAATGAGTTTCTGGTCTGCATCTGCTCTCTCTGGTTCTGGATGACTGAAACATGAAGTTGTTTCATGTCATTTATGCACTTTTACATGGGCTAACGTTAAGCTCCTCTGGATCACCCCTATCCTCGGTTTGAGTGGCTTATTTCTCTTTCACTAATGGAGGAAAGTCATTGAAAGTAATCTGAGATAAATGAGTTCTAAAGCTGCTGTGTAGGTAAAGTCTGAAGTAGTTCAATTACCTTTATTTTAACATAAGCCTTTAGTAAACTTCATGCAGGGTAGTGAGTCCAGGCCATGTCTTTCCCTCACCATGGGAAAGGCAAATGGAAGGGAGAAGGAAACGAGTAATCTCTACAGTCTTACAAGAAATACCCTTGACCAAGACTAGACTTGCTCAGGCGAGATACGTTGTGATAGACAGAAGGCACCCTCATCTTCGTAGGTCAGCTTTGGAACCTAATTAGGATTGGGAGAATCATTGCTGTTGTTTTCCTTTCTTAAAATGATACCCAAATAGCCACCTAATATACTTTTCCCTAAATCCCAATCTCTCACATGTCCTTCGTATCAAATGCCTGAGTTGTCCCTTCAGCAGTCGGACCCTCTGTTTCTATTCCTACCAGCTTTGACAGTTTACTTCTGCTTCCTCAGTACCAAAACACAGAGCGAGTACAGAATCTGGAGATAGCATCAAATAAAGTGATCTACTGAACGGTTCAGTCTGTAAGATTCAAGTCTTATTCAAGTCTTACACATATCATGTCCCCAAGTTCAGTAGGTAGAAGCTGGGACCGTCCTGGGAGAATTATCTATGCGTCCTATAGCCTTAAGTGTCTGCTTCGGACACTGTTGGAGGTGGTGCTGAGTAGACACTTGGACTGACAAAGTACTGCACATTTTGTGATCTTACTTCGTGTTTCCAGCACCACAAGGACATGGTACATCTGATCGAGACACAGAAAGTATGGAGCCTGGACATTGGTGGTGATGGAGTGAACTCTGCGCTCAGCAGCGGGTACATTCCCAGTACCACTACTGGGAGTGGGTACTACCGCTACTGTCACCACCCTGTTCCACAAAATAGCACGTGGATGTTTCCTTGCTTTTTAAAATTAGGGAATGTCATTCATGCAGCATTAAATGCAGTCTGATACCACTAAACAGCACAGACTGTACCGGTCCGTCCCCAGAGCCCAGCTGCAGAACTGGGAAAGCAGCACTTGCATGGCCATTGGACTTCCCTTTGTTTTGCCTAGACGAGAGTCCTGTGTCTTCTCTGCCATGAGAGGCAGACCTTCATGGGCTAAGATAATACAAAGGCTTTGTGGGTTGATTTAATTGCAGTCTGGCGTATCTGTTAGAGAAGAGGTTTATGAATAATAAATGTGCCTCCATTAAAAGCAAGATCAGGTTTTCCTCTGCAGCTATTTCAGTTACAACCAATTCTCCATTATTTTCTTTCCCAATTGCTTTTATTTTGAAGATGTGGGGATTTATTTTCCATTTACAAAATCATCATACACAGAAATGCAAGTCAGGAGTGACCAAAGCCGTATTTCGATATATGCTATAACCACCTCAAGTGGTATTAAGGGGTATATTCGGGAATGGTTTGAAGAGATAGAGGCAGTGTTCAAAGTGTGTTCTAGCCCCTCTTTTAGAAGATGCCCATGGCAGGGGGCTGGAACTAGGTGACCTTAAGGTCTTTTCCAACCCAAACCGTTCTATGAGTCTATGATTCTATGGAGGGCAACATCTTGGTGTCGTTACCGCTCCAAGTCTGTGTGTAAGAAAGTTTTGCAGCCGGGGTAGCAAAGAGTCCTGGCAGTCAGTAGTAAGTGGGATTCACATTTTATCCAGCAATTTAACAGAGCATTCTTCCACTTTATGGACTACAGAATCAGTTGCAAAAAGACCCTGCTTGGTCTCTAATTCTTCATTACAAATGCTGGACCATTTCAGTCACTCCTGATTCGATAGCACTATATTTTCCTGTAACGTACTCAAATCCAACAATCCCTTTTAAGTTCAGACATGGAATTAAAAATAAACCCAATAACTTTATTTATGGAGACAACCCTGCACTCACTGCATACCAAGAGCTCTAGATACATCCAGCTGCGTCTTTCTGAGGTGCAGTTCATTGCTATGTGCTCCCAGTGAGGCTGAAGTTGTTTGGGTGTTCTGATGTAAGCAAGCTCATTCAAAGCCCCAATTTATCAAGATAAGATGCATATTGGATTATGTTTCTCTGCATCTCTTGCATCATGGGTGTGATTTACCCTTGTCACACTGATGGGTGGTTAGGTTTTTGCAAGCCTTGGCAAGAGACAGGCGTTTTTCAAAGTCATCTTGCTGTAGGAAATTAAACCCGGGGACAATTATAGCAAATTCCAGTGGAAAGAGAAAATGCATTATGGAAAAAGCAATAAAAGCTTAAAAATATGCAAGTAAAAGTCGCTTCACAGCAGCCTGTATGATTCAATTGTAGATCAATATTGTGTAGTTAATGCATTAGCAGTAGAGCATTAATTTGCAATTACCGCAGGTGATCTGATTCTCTGGGTTCTGGCCATTGACATAAATGACCTTTTGTTGAAAGAGATTCTGTACTCATTACTTCTAGCAGATGTAACACAAAATAAAGGTGGACCGAAGGGGAACTTCCTGAAATGTATTTGTTTCATGGTAGAGTCTCTTAGCATCATATTCCGGAATGGAATGCTTTTGTTCAACTTGAGTTTTCGTCATTAGCATGTAAAGAATATGTGTTCCTTTTCAAACCAATTGCTCTTCTTAGTTGTATATTGCTTCGAAGTGTGGGGGTCACACATGTTCCCTGTTGCTCTAGCGTGGCTGTTTGTAAGGCTCTCTGCATAGCAGCGCTATTAAGCCCACCCAGATAATGCTGCTTCCCAGCAGGTCAGCTTTGCCCCAAGCCCTGTTTCAGACCCACCTTCACCTATCTGTCTCCCACTTGGAATCATGAAATGGTTTGGGTTGGAAGCGACCTTAAATCTCACCCAGTTCCAATCCCTGCCACAGGCAGGAACACCTCACACTAGAGCAGGGTGCTCCAAGCCCCTGTGTCCAACCTGGCCTTGAGCACTGCCAGGGATGGGGCAGCCACAGCTTC
>JARCZZ010046253.1:2302-13808 GCA_030323915.1 Brotogeris chrysoptera | reverse complement strand
CAGCGCCTCAGCACCCTCACAGGGAAGAGCTTCTGCCTTAGATCCAACCTGAACTTCCCCTCTTTAAGTTTGAACCCATCACCCCCTGTCCTATCGCTACAGTCCCTGATAAAGAGTCCCTCCCCAGCATCCTTGTAGGGCTCCCTTCAGACACTGGAAACTGCTCTGAGGTCTCCACGCAGCCTTCTCTTCTCTAGGCTGAACAGCCCCAGTGTTCTCAGCCTGGCTCCATAACGGAGCTGCTCCAGCCCCTGAGCATCCTCATGGCCTCCTCTGGACTTGCTCCAACAGCTCCATGTCCTTTGTATGTTGAGGATACCAGCACTGCACACAGTGCTGCAAGTGGGGTGTCACAGGAGCACAGTAGAGGGGCAGAACCACCACCCTTGACCTGCTGCTCGCACTCATTTTGATGCAGCCCAGGATATTTGCCCTGAATGGGATGTACCTTTCAGCCCTGTGATGCTGTACTCGTGTGTTCACTGTGCTGTATTTAGCCTCCGAACCTTGCACCATGACCCTCCTCATCTCTTGGGCAGAGGGATAATATGGGAATATACACCACCACAGAGACGGGGCCTCCAGGATGCTGGGTCTGCCCTGTGCCCTTCTCTCCTGCCCCACACCACTTCTGTATGCGATCCTCAGGGATCTGTGAGAACAAAACCATTCGGGATGTATGACAGCCCGTGATATGAAAGCAATAGTGATGGGGTTTTTGCCTCTGCGAGATAAAATCTCCCTCCACTACAGAACGTGGTTGTTTTTATGAGACTCCTTGTGTTTTGTGTGATGTTTTCAAGGAGCGTTCTTGTTGGTACCTCTTTAGAGCCGGAGTCTCAAGGGATTCGGGATAGTTTGATGAGTATTTTTCCTTCAGCAGGCTTTTTACCGAAGCATTGGGCTGAGGGATTTTTCTAACAGCAGGATGGCCCTTTGTGTGGGAATAAACAAGCTTTTCCATCACAAAATAGTGGGACTTGAACAATGAGAGAGAGCACTGCTATTTGATGTGTGCAAATGTGAAACCCTGTGAAGAACCCCTCTACATGGCATAGGGTGCCCTGGGTATCAGGATATAAAAGCGAGGCGCTGAATATGCCATCACTGTGAAATGGCAGGGGGTGGAAAAGAAGAGCACAGTTTTCCGAGCGTTATGTCACCTCTTAATGTTTAGATGTTCCCATTTTCTCCACCCTACTCTCAACACCCCCACCCCGAAAATTCTATGAAATGTATTCTGGGATCACTTATCCTATTTTTACCTATTGAATTTTTCCTTTGTTAT
The DNA here is from genome assembly GCA_030323915.1 of Brotogeris chrysoptera. Lineage (NCBI taxonomy): Eukaryota > Metazoa > Chordata > Aves > Psittaciformes > Psittacidae > Brotogeris > Brotogeris chrysoptera. The sequence goes on along the minus strand of JARCZZ010046253.1, from coordinate 12,520 downwards.
TAATTTGTTAATTAATTACAAATTTCTTTATTAATTAATTACAGACTGATGCAGTTTCTCTATGACTTTTTATGTCTACAGAACTGCAATGTAGAGAGCTGAAGACCACTTAGTGTTCTTCTAAGACCATCTCAGTGTCTGTCCAAGTCAGTGAAGACACAGATACTTGGGTTAAATGCGGACCAGATGAGACCAAAAGAATTCTCATTCAGGAATTACTGTTTATGCCATTGAATGGTATGGAGAGTGAAAAACTAACAGAGATTGAAATTGTGCGGGTGTAGAACAGGGCAGTGATGGAACCAGACTTGTGGTTTACAGTTCCAGGTGAAGTTTATACTGAGTACTGATGTCCTTGGCAGTGCTGGGGTAAAGGTTGGATTTGATGATCTTGAAGGTCTTTTCCAACCTGGTTGCTTCTATGATGACACTTGGAAAAAACTGTTATGTCTTGCAGTGAGTAGCAGTGATTCTGAACGAAGAGGAAGGGCTCAGTCACTAAAGCCCAACCCTTCCTCTGCCCCCAGCACATGGAGGGGAAAGAGGCTGAAGGCTTTGCTTTGTGCCAATAAGAGCGTGCTCCATGGGTAGATAAGCTTCAGAACATACTTCGGCACCAACTGGACTCTGTGAAACTTCTGTGGCTCAAGGGGTAGAAGAACAAAACCATTCTGTACAAACCTGTCCATGATGCAGAGAGGTTAAGATTGGGCTGGTTCTTCTCTCGCCCGTTAAATTGATGAGTGAAGAATAGATTGGTGGATGCGGTGGCAGGCCACCAAAATGATGCAAGGTGAGATCCAAGGAATGGCATTTTACATCCACCAACGATTTTAAGGCAAAAGCCACTTTCCTGTTGAAAGTCCTTTTATTGAGATACGTGTAGTCTCATGGAGAAAGGTTTTAGCCCGTATTCTTGTAGAAGCTCAGTGTATGTTTGTATGTCCTTTTGAGTACCCACAGTCTCCTTGGTGTTTAGTGGCCATTTTCACTGGAATTTGCTGGAAGATAGGAAATAGTTTGCTATGACAAGTTTTGAGAAAGCACCAAAGTCAGGCAGAGGAGAGCATGTTCCTGCCTTCCCTCACTACAAGCGCGAGCGCGCTACGAGCTCACCTTTATTAGACCTCTGAGAATCCACATGGGACAGTGCTGTTAGGACTGTGGCAGCCGCAGGAAAGGCTTTAATTGGCAGTCACACCTTATTAGATGTCAGAGAACCCAACCAGGAGACGCAGAGCTGCTGGAAGCCAGATATCATTAGTTCCAGGGCTCACAGAGCCGCGCGCTTGAAAACGCCTTCAATGGCCGCGGCGCAGGATGGAGCGGCCTTTTCTCTGCAGAGCTGGGATTTACAGGACATGCAGAAACAAAAGAGGGAACAAAGCGCTGTTTGAACATGTCACCATAAATTCAAAAGGAAAAGCAATGTGTATGAGAGGGAGAAGTCGGGGCAGACGTGCTCAAGTGATCGCTTCTGATAAACATCCCAGTGTTTGCTGCTTCTGTCTTCGCTGGGTGCTAATGACGGGAGCTCAGCCTGTTCTCGGCTGTCTTGGCTAAGAACAAAAAGTCATTAGAGGAGTGCCACGCTTGCTCCATTACGGATGCTTGGGTTGGGAAGCGCTAATTGATAGTGAGGATTTGCTGTGAGAATTCCTTTTGATGGAAATCAGAATTTGGCAAACAAAATCTCGATTCTTTCGCCTTAATGAAGTTGGCCAAAAATACCAGATTTGAGCGGGTTTGCATTATTATTGATCTTTAGTTTGGTTTTGACTTTTAATGGAAAGCTGCACTATTCAAATCAGCATACTCTAAAGTTGCAGACTGAACTCGAAGCTAATAATGCCTTCTGCTTTGTGCAGTTTTGCAGTAGTTTCCTGCGGAGGGGATTTATCTATTAGCTTACCTTTATTTCTGCTCATTTCACCAGCTAGTAAATGAGGTCTGCATTGATAGGATTGTTAGTTTGTGATTTTACCAGAATGAATTCAAGCTCATTCCATAACAGTTGCTATTTGTCATTCTTATAGCGGATTCTCATGCAAAGTAGGTTTAAGTATCGCTGAATGGTAATCATTATTTACTAACAATTAGGTCTTAATTGAGCGTCTGCTCCGATGCTGTCCTATACCAGTCACTCCCAGCAGAGGATTTGTTCTCTGCTCTCATACCTGGGGACACTGAGGGCTGCTGCTCTTTCACTGTGAGGTGTCTCTGGCCTGGAACTGGATGATCTTAGGTCCTTTCCAACCCAGACAATTCCATGAGTCTGCCCAGGTGCCTACCCTGTTTCCCTGGATCTGGTGACACAGGTACTCGAAGGGTTGAGGAGATGTGAAGAATAAGCAGTTCGGCGGCATGCCCTCTCCGTGTCTCCCGAGGATCCGCGGTATTGCTTGTGTTCCACTGCGGACACGGTGGATTCCCGTGGCCCATGCTTGTTCTTGTGTGAAGAAGCAGAGATCTGTCCCCCCTGTAGATTAAACCACGTGGTGTGAATTGACATCGAGTGAGTTTGGTTTCAAAGTTCACTAAGGAAAAGCAACACGGAGGCGATGACTCTTCAAAAGAGGCCCAGGGAAGTATTGAAGGCGTTGTGGGCAAGTCGTTCTGCTCAGCTCAGGTTGCTTTCAAACTCAAAGCTAGCTCTGTTGTAGATTGAGCTCCCCTTGCGTCTCAGTGCCGTGGTGACTAGAAATTGAATCTGAAAATGTACCCAGCTCCTTGTTGAACATTGAAAATGTCAATGGAAGGAAAATGCTTTTGTTGTTCCTGCCACCTCCAATAATTACTTAGGGAATTCCCTGTGTCTTTTTAAATCAGATGTATTGTAACTGCAGGGGACATCCTGAGGTTTCCTTTCCGTACAGAAGCAGCCCTGTTGATCTTTCAATCGAAAGCCGTAACCGGCAGTGGAAGGAAGAAAGGGAGAGCAAGCCGTGGAGGAGGCTGTGCTCAGGGAAGGATGGAGCCCATGAAGGATGGAGCCATTTGGGGGTATGAGCTCTTTTGAAGGCTTTTTCCTGCTACAACACGGGCCCCCCTTGAAACACAGCTTGATCCGGCTATGGAGAGGTCCTTTTATCCATGCAATTTGAATGAAAGAAACAGAAACCATTTCATCTGATGCTTGCAGTACGTTAGGTAAGGGTATAACTGCCCTCAGTATCGGTTGGGTAGCTGCTTTCCTTGCTGCTGTTTATTGTTTGAACAGAGCTAGGTAAAACAATCCCTAAGGAAATGTGGAAGTGGGTTTTTTATCTCAGGCACGAAAGACTTCAGTGCTTCAAAACTGATTTCTTCACGTGCATCTCATTCTTCAACGGACACAGCAGCCGCTGCCCGGATTTGGACAGGCAAGCTGATAAAGGATGGAAGCAATTTTAGCTGAAATACAATGTGAGTAGCAGAGGGAAAGGCCCCCAGGGATGAGGGGTTAATCACTGCAGGGCTGAGCTGAGGTTCCGCAATGGAAAAATTGCTTTTCTGTTTGATTATGAGAGGTTTGCAGCTTTCAACCTCGTGGTCGCAGGAGGATGTCCCTCAGTGCATGGTTCTCACGTGGGTTTGTTAACTTCTTTGGGGAAAGTGTTTGTCATTGACCAGTTTCATTGAACCAAAACAGATGTGGGTTCAAGGCCCTGCTGGCTCTGGTGGATGGGGATGCTGTGGCCTGGGATGAGGAATGCTGAAGCTTTATGTTGGATCCAGGATGCGTTCATGAACCCGAGTATTACCTCTAATCGGGAAGTAGTTACTCTGTCACAAAGGTCGAAGTGTTTTCCAGTTTAAACTGATAATCCAAACTCTCAAAATGTGTGGAATTAACACATTTAAAGAAAAAAAACCTATTTGGGTGACTGTGATCTTCGTTTCAGCCTTCCTTCTTCTTCAGACTAAACCCCCCAGGTCCCTCAGCCGTTCCTCATCACTCTTGTGCTCCAGGCCCTATCCAGAGCGGATGGTGTTGCTGTTGGTTAGCTCTTAGAAAACCCAGTCTTTAAAACATTGCTGACTTCTGCGTTATGTTGCTTGATGACTTTTAGCATCAAACCACATCCGAGCGGCTTAGCTGATGCCTGCTTTAGAGATGCCTACGGAGGAGCTGGAGGATGCAGCCCATGGAAACGAATGAATTAAATCTACATCTACTCGGCACTGCTTCTGGTGCTGTACCAGCATCTGTAGAACTGCTGGGAGAGCTGGAGGATTTCCACAACAGTACTTAGAATAAAGAGAGAGGCAAGACTTTTGGGTGTTAATGAAGGCAATATGGAATTATATTCAACGTATATTTAGCGATAGTTGTAGAGCCTCTGTATGTGTTTGGGCTGTTTACACAAGGGAGTTAGTTCATCTGCTTTCAAAGATACCTTTCATTTCGTAGATCTACAGCACAGCAATGCAATTTGCTATAGGTGGCTGCTTATGAGGCGGTTTTCCACTCTCCTCAATGCTCAAGGCACGTGGAATCATATTGTTTTCTTAGGGAAGATGATCACAATCAGCACTTCTATCAGTGTGTGCGCCCACCTACTGCATAAAGGTCCACTTTGTAGTTCCAAGAACAGACAGAATGCTTTAGTGAGATAAGGCAATATACCCATTCCTCTAGGGGTGGTTGACAGGGAAAAAAAGCCATGGTTACCTCAGGGAGCCTTCTGAATATTCTTGATTTCTTCTGCATTTCCCCTCTCAAAGACACGGGATGCAGAATTGCATCGCTCAGGCTCCCTTGATAAGTATCAGTTATCCACTCCCGAACACCCAGTTTTGAGCGATTTCGATCGAAGATACATTAATTGGCAGAGAAGAATTTAAGGGGAGGAAAAATACATCTGAGGAGTCTAGGAATTAATGTGTTGGATAACATTCCTAAAGGATCCCTTACGGTGCTCTTATCCCCTGCCGTGTCCCCATCTGATAAGTGGCTAACGGAGTCTAGACTTTTTTCTCCTCCTTCACTGTTGCCCAAGGTTTTTGGAGCGCAAAACACAAACAGGGTCTGTCTTTCACCCCCCAAAATCAGGTCCTTTGGGGTCTCTGTGCCAGTGGGAGTCACTTTGGTGCCAGGGAATCTTTTCATCTCAGGAGGCTGCTGCGGCTTCAGCGCATGCTGGGTGACTCTTCTTGCTGCCCACTTACTGCATCCTGATTTCCTTACTCGTGGTCCCTTATCCAAATCAGTTCTGCGTCCCGATCCAGTAACTCAAGCCTTGTTAAGTGACATCCCATCTGCTAACCTGTGTCTCTAGAGTCATTTGAGCAGCTAATGTGAATGAATCAAATCATTCCATCTGTACCGTACCAATATTTGGGAAGCTTTTTCTTACTTACGGATTTGTTCTTTAAAGTAAAGAATCCCACTTTGTTGCCAGAGAGCACACCACAGTGTCCTATAATCCACGTCCCCTCATGTTCTTAATCCCAATATCCTCTAACAAAAGTAACAGTTGCTTCTAGAAAGGATAATTTAGGCTACGCAGTTAATGTGGTGCCAAGACAGCGTTCAAAGCTACATGAGGAGGAGGAGCCGCTGTTATACAGGCAGTCTTTCCATAGACCTTGGCATCCTGAAGATTGGAAGCACAGCAACCTCTCTCAGAGGGGATTTTATTTGTCTCCTTATTCCCATAGCACATTATTATGAGTCCTGTGTCAGCCAGCCAAGGCTTTTTACTTGGTAGAGCTGGGAACATCTAAATCGTTGTACAGGGGCTGGAAAGCGTGCGTTTTCATTTCCATAGGCAAGAGCTCTGCAGCATATAGATTGCACGGCCCAGGAAGATCTCCCTTTACTTGGGTCAATTTTTGCTAGTTGCTTTCGAGAATACATTTTACCCTGTATGTATTCCTTAGCTTATAATCATGCTCTTGTCCACCCCAATAAAGGCTGTGGATTCATATGGATACCCAGGTGGGCACAAACAGAATCCTTCCCGAAGCACCTTGTATTCATTTGCAACTTCAGTCTTTTTCCACCAGAATCTTAATCAATAAACACTAATCAGAAAAGCAGCAGCCTCAGCTATACGTGGAAAACCAGCTTGGAGTCATTCATAAACGTTTGCCTAACAGGAAGGTGGATTTATGTCTTCAATGCTTATCAGGAAGGATTTTTAATAGAAAAAGATGGTAAATAATGCTAAAATCGGAAATATAGTATCATCTAAACTCTAACCAGTCAATCTTTTGCTAACCATTTGGGCATGTCAGCCCAAAGGCTGACAAAAGAAGTCAGCCCTGTTAGTGGAAATGTGCAATCGTTAACCCATTGTAAAACCACTCACAGGTACAGTAGTTGTTTATCCACTCCCTATGGGGAGAATAGTAGAATTGTGAAATCAAAGGCTACATTCCTAATCCGATGGCATTTTGAGAGCTATGTTTTGCAGAGATCCTCTGCAGTTTAGAGCCAAAGCTGAATTAAGTCTCCATCTTCTGGGGAAGCAAGATGTCATTCTGCTAAATGCTGGAATTGTATCGTGGGAGTGGGGGGAAAAAAGGGGGAAAAGAAAGCAGCCAGCAAGACCTAAGAATATAAAAGCATTTGAGATCTCAGAAGGAGTTTAAATCAATGCCCTGCCACAGTTAGAGCACAGATGAAAGAGCCTCTGTCTCAATTGCCAGGAAACTACTTAGAAACTCTTGCTTTGATTTCTTTTTTCTGGGTCCCTTTTTTTTTTTTGGTACTCCTTTCCATTACCACTAAATGCAATATATGGGGACATGAGTGATGTCCCTTTGATGCTGTACAGCTACAAGTGGAAACCAATATGGTAGAGCAGTCAAGCGATGTGATTTGTGTTTATGTATACGAATCTCTACCCATCAATCTTCTACCTTCTAGGCAGTGTAGCACTGCCCCCCATTTGCCTCCGTACTGTTCCTTCTGTTTTCCAGAGCTGACAGTTGTTTTACACCCATGTTCTGCAGAGCGAAATGTTTCTTTCGGAGGGGTGTAAAAACTAACATTTTCTCCCAGCTATTGTGTCCTTATCACAGATTCATTCTTGGCAAAGGATTTTAGTAATGCTTTGAGTCAATTCTGAATAGGGCCATGACTGCTGCCAAACATTGCAGCGTTCTTGTTCCCACAGATTTAGTCACACCAAGGGTGCTTACACTCATTGCAAGGCAACATGTTATTAAACAGGCTGGATTCTCTGCCCTGCTCCAGCCTCTTGTGGTGAACTAGCAGTACATGAGATTATACAAGCGCTACCTCTCGTTAGTTAAAAGTAGCGTAGGGAAGAACTGAGACAAGCATATCTAGACCTGCATCTCCTCTGCTGCAATCTCTGCTATTGATGGAACAGAAAGAATGCAGGTGGGGAATAGGTCCATTTTTGGCACCATCTTCCCAACCATCACCTGCCCAGCTGGGATTTGACCATATAATAATGAGTTCCTATAAAAACTGAAGGTAGTGGGGCAAGAGAAAGGGAACAGAGCAGTGCATGAAGGGGGGTGCATTGTTTCCTCTTTCTAGTGTTAAAGAAAATGTCTTCTCCTCTGCAACGTCCCCCAGTGGGAAAACGCAAGCGCATCATTGAACAGAAATTGCTTTAGTGAATGATCTGGCTGGGAAAGCCTTGGCTACGTTGTCCATCTTCTGCACGGATAGCACAGGTCTTCCACACAGACCCTCAGGATATGCCAAAGTTTGGACAGGAACCACATCCAGTTTGGGGCAACAAAACCAAAATGCAGTGTCTTCCCCATTGCTGCTAGAAACAGAGCCTATGGGCAGAAGCTAAAGGGGCTGACACAGGCAGAGCCCTTTGCTTCAGTAAAGACTTCAGAAATGGCCATCTCTCTGTTGTGTAATGATTCTGCTACAAAGGCATTTACAGTGGTGTGTAAGCGATGCGCTCGTACCTGTCACCAGTAATGAACTTGTTCTTCAAAACACGTGAATGAGAAGTTTCAGATCCAAGTGAGTGAGTAATGAAAATCCTGTCGCCTGCAGAATCCTTTTCACACAATGATAATCTCCTGACAGCTTACTCCAGTTCCCCAAGTAAGGATTGTAATGGCTCCGGACCCTTTGACAAAGTTGGACTTTGTGTTTATTTAGCGAGACAGCAAACGGGTCATTTCTCATGCAAGACATCAGCAGGGACCTTTGCATGCCTCTCCTGTCATTGCATTTTGCAGAACAGATTCGGTTAGAGCCTTAGTCTGTGATTCATTTCTCATCCCCATTCCCCAATGAGATCATCCGGTGTACGTTTGACTTAACCAGCAGCAAAGCAGGCATCGTGTCCTTAAGTATCTCAGGCATGTCTGTGTAGATTAGAACTGTAACCTACGGTTGCAATTTATACTGGACAGGTTTAGATTTCAGGAATACTGAGAGCATGGTATAATTGATCAGACATAGCATGTTGGCCCGCTCGTCTCTTTTGGGATGTAAGGGGCAATCCTTGGAGTCTTGCCCTGGGGCGAAAGGGGAGGAGGTCAGATGTTAAAATGGGATCGTGAGAGTTCTACAGAGCAGTAAAACCAAGCTAATGCAAAATGATCTCCTTGTATATTAGTGCAATTTGAATAATACACGTTAAAAATGTAGCACCTTTCTCTTCTAGCCCAAGTTCTAGTCCAAAGCTAGAGGCAAACACAGGGGCGAGGACATCTAACTCATTGTGGTCTGGACCTCACTCTGCCCCTTAGTTTGCTCACAGGGCCTCTCTCTTACCTTCCAAAGAAGAAAAAGCTGCTTCCTACCTAAACGTAAAGGTTGGACTGGATGATCATAAAGGTCTTCTCCAACCTAGTTGTTACTGTGATTCTGTGTTTCAGGTGAAAGCCTGGGTCAGCGAATATCTGAGTGTTAATTTACACCGATTCACTTGGATCAGTTGGGATCAAGGGATCTTAAGTAGATGCCATCTCTGCCGTGCTTGGAGCAACCTGCTCTAGTGGCAGGTGTCCCTGTCCATGGCAGGGGGTTGGAACTGGATGAGCTTTAAGGTCTCTTCAACCCAAACCAGTCTGGGATTAAATGACTGCTTGGTAAAAGCCTGATGCCGAGGGGAGGAGCTGAGTGGGCAGCGCTGGCTGCAGTTCAGTTTCATGCTGCTTGTTCTGATCAGTGTGAGCAAGACCTGGATGTTTTAGCTTCGCATGGTGGGGGGGAAGCGTGCCTATTCCCAGTGCAGGCAGCAGAAGTGAAGTGGGAACATTAATGATGTGTGGAGATGGGTCAAGTCAGCTCTTCTGCGATGTTTCCAGATACGTGAGTTTGATTCTTACCTGGTTTATGGCCCTGCCGCTTCTCTCATGCTGAAAAGAGAGATCAGTGTCATTTAAACTGGTGATGCTGAAGCAGCCAGGTATGATACTAAAATCCTGTCTCTGTGGTGTAGAAAATGTCATGGCTGATGGGTCAGGGTGACCTTTTTAGCTTGACTTTGCTCTCCACCTTCTGAAACGCAGCGAAGGCTTCTACGCTGATTCATGGGAGACACTGTAAGCCTTAACCTCACCTCTGATGTATGTAATATAAGAAATTCCCAAGCTTGGAATGTTTGGCCAAAACCATGGCGAAATTGCTTCTGTTAGTTTCATAGGAGTTAATGTTTGAATAGCTCTTGTTCCAAGAAAGGCCCATAAACGTAAGCACTTGCTTTTATCACAGTGAAATCAGTGAAAGCAGAATGTGATGTGTACCTATCTTCAGGATTGCAAGTTGTGTTATCATTCCTGAGATTGGAAAGAACAATTACATCTATCTCCTCTGTATTTTAAGTCTCAAAGTTACCATTCAAGGTGGGTTTTCATGTCCAAGGAGTGTGGATGCGCCTGTGCACGTGCACATACTCATGGTCTAACAAAGGTGGCAATTTCATTGTGGTGTTCATTACGTGTGTATGTGTAGGTATTACCAGGAGCGTTCTTTTTAGGTTTTAGAAGAAAAGCTGAATCAGAGTTCTGCAAACACCGACACATCTGGAATTTCAGAGTCTTTCCAGGGACTGACAATTAATGAGATTCAACCAACCCTGCACCTCGTCACTGATGGGTGATTAGAGTTTAGCTGATGAGAAGGTGTTCAGAGGAGAGTCAGGGATTTTTTTATGCGCTTGTCGGTTTGCATCTCTCTGGGTTGAAATCTGAGTTAGCATCCACAAAGTGGTCCAGAAGGATCTCTATAAATGGCCAGTTATACAGATTATGCGTGTATATATACATACATATATACATATA
>JARCZZ010046250.1:0-42387 GCA_030323915.1 Brotogeris chrysoptera | reverse complement strand
CCCCCAAGTCCTTCTCTGCAGGGCTGCTCTGAATCTCTTCTCTGCCCAGCCTGTAGCTGTGCCTGGGATTGCTCCAATCCACTCATGAATCTGTTGATGTCCGCAGACAGACTGTAACAGGAATGCAGGAAGCATACCACACCTTGCATTACAGTCTGCATGTATATTAGTGTAAAGTAGTTCCAGATTAACAAAGGCAGGAATTTAAAAGCTGTAGTCTAGCTTGAGAAATAACTTGGGTAAAGACTGTGTTGATGTTATAAACAATAACTAGTGGTCTCAATGTGACTTAAATGGAGTTGTAAAGTGTTAAACATACCTTTGACTGTAATTTCTTGATTTCAGGGGATTACATTTAAGCGTGTAGGTGTTCCCTCTGCTACAGATGTAATTGAAGCTTCAAGTAATGATGCCAAAAAGTAAGCTTATTTGCCTGTATTTAAAAGATGTCTAGATATGTTACCAACAACAGTGCAGTTAATGCAAAATTTTAAGGGAGCAGACCTGTATGTGAGCATATCTATTTACGTTGTAAGTAATTTGCTTTGCATGTAGATAGGGATTTGTTTTCGTAAGATGATATCAATGAACTTCTGTGTGCTTGCAAATATTAACCTTTGTTTATATCCTCAAAAATCAATAGTAAAACAGGGAATTGCTATCAGGAAGGGAAACTTTCTTCATCCACTCAGATGATACAATAGTAGCATGTAAAGAGCAGTACTTAGCATGCTGAGTTAGCTTTGCCCTAGTGAGGGTGTTGTAGCCCTGTCTTGTGTTTCTTTGTATCATTTTATTCTAAGGGTGGGGTTTTTTTAATTCATGTGCCTCGGTTTACATTTGCTGTGCCATTGGTGGAAATAACATGAACAGATATTATTATAATTAGTGAGGATTTGACTGGTGTAAAGGAGACCATGGACATGGTATTAGGTTCACCACATACAGAAAAATGGTGGGAGGTGCTGGTGTATCACAAATAGCGTTAGAGAGGTAGCTGTTCTCCACTTTCAAGCTTGTTTTCACTTCCTCTCCCAGAAAGAAATGATTTAATCGGCTTGCACTGAGAGTAAGAAGTGCCTTACCCCAGCCCAGCAGAGGCATTGTAGTGGTTTGCTTCCTTGTGAAGTAAAAGCAAGGGTACAGCCTTAAGAATGCTGATATTTCAGTGCCTTCCCTTGATGTTATCATCAGTGCTGTCAAACATGCCATGTGGTACATCCTCAGTTTTGAACACATCTTTCAAGAGGCTTTGCTTAATGAGAATGTGGGTATTCAACATCCTGAAAGTGTTGAGTTAATGGAGTGGTGATGAAGCATGAGAACTAAGGGGTTTAGAGATAATTTGTTAATCTTGAAAGCTGTCTATATCTTAAACATAACTGCATTTCACACAGGCCTTTGCTGATATATTAAACTTGTGTTGTCACCCATGTAGGTTGTTGGAGGCCATTCCTCCTTCTGCAGTAGACTACTTCAAAAAATCTGCTCAAGAGCTCATAGATGAAAAAGGGGCAGTTGCTGCCCTGGCTGCAGCTCTAGCCCATATTTCTGGGGCATCTTACATACAGCAGCGCTCCTTACTCAACTCAACTGCGGTAAATAATATTATACCTGTGTTAACAAGAATGGATAAATGAATTGCTTACATCCATTCCAAGTGTGGCATCTTCTCGGGCTCTTTCAGTAGGGTTTTTGAGTAGCTCTTATCCCCAGCTTCTGGTTTGTTGCTTGTTCTTTAATTGAAATCAGCTCTTACTGATACTATACAAGAAACCAGAAAAACTAAATCAGTAAATTTTCTAAAATTAAAAGAATTTCTCCAGAGATCGAAGTGACAGAAGACTTTGGTCTAAGAATTTACTGACATTTTACAAGCTAATAGGTGGGTTTGTGCCGTTGTAGTTTTCCCAGGAAGCTGTTATATTTCTGTAATATTTCAGTAAGTCTATCATTTGATTACCCGATTTCAAAGAAAACTTGACAAGAAAAGTATGGCCCTTGGTTTTTCTGGTGCATTTCGGGAGAACTTGGCCTAGTTGGTATGGTAACACAATTTTGGAAATAGCATGTGGCTGGACTATGCTTCTTGCATCAGTTTGGGACTTTTTTACCTGTTTTTTAGCAGTAACTTTATGTGTTGAATAAATGTGTCTGCTTCTGGCTAAAGTGCAGAAATGCTCTTGGTCTTTCTCTCAATGGGCAGTCCTATGTGAGATATATATCTTCAACTCCTTAGGAGGATTTTAGTTGCTTCACTTTTGGGAAGTTGATTTCTTGTTATTGTAATGTAGTATTTAATACTGTTATTTATTGCGTAGTTCATTAGTTAGTTACAGGCTGTCCAACCAAGTTTAGTCTTACAAACATTTTTCTGTTTGTTTCCTGAAGGGCTTTGTGACCATGGTGTTGAAATGTTCAATAGAAATGCATACAATGAGCTATGCCTGGCGAGGACTAAAAGAACAGCTTGGTGAAGGAGTAGATTCCAAAGTATCCGCAATGCGTTTCCTCAAGGGGAAGATGGTAAGATGGCCCAGCCTTGGGGAAGAAGGGTGGGTGGGTGTGTTTGGCCAGTTTTTGCAGTGATTGAGGCAGGCGGTCTGAGATATTAGTACAGAAATGTTGATACCTCGCTCTATCCCCATTTAATCTCATTTCTCAGAAAATGTTAACCTATCATGAGCCCCCCTGAAACTGCTGTTTATGTATTCTTATTTAAAACAGCTAACACCCCTCCCCCCCGAAAAAAAGAAAAGCATTAAAGCTAGTGTTGTAAGACTCAAATTTGGATGGAAATTCTGCTCCTAAATGATAATGCAGGAATTTTTTCTTTAGAAAAAAGAGAGGGGGGTGTCATCATAAATATGTATATAGTGGGAGTGCTTGTTTTGACCTTTGTATTGTAAGCTCATGCTAATACTATATACCACTACCATAATGAAGACACCTGTAAAGCAGTGACTGACTGACCTGAGCAGTACAGCATTCGCCTGACTGTCAGCCTGTGACATTTCTGACACTTGTCTCCCTTGCAGGTGTGTTGTCAGAGAGCTTGTGGTTTCAGATGATGCCTCTCTTACTTTTAAACAGGCTGATGGCAGGCAATGGTGCTGTTAGCACAGAGCTTATAAAAAGCTTCTCCCATGAGACCATGCTTTCTGCCATTCCTGGTTACTACATTTAGTGTGTACAAGTGGTTGCAGTTGCTGCCTGTCTGGAGTTATGTGTGTCTCCATTCTTGGATACGACTTTAGAAAGCAAATGGCTTTTCCTTTTTTTTTTTTTTTCCTGCTGTAGGGGGTGTGCTTTGATGTCCCTGTTGGCGAGCTGAGTAACATACAGGTAAGTTCTTATGGTCAGAATTGGCTTTAGAGCCGTAGGAGTTTCAATTTGGTTGCCATGTATAGGATAGAATATAGGGTGGTTTGGAAGGATAGGGTTTGTGTTAAAGTAAATCCTTTGTTCTTTGGCTACTCTTGTGTTTAACCTCTCCAGTGTATTTGAGATTTAACCAGTTTTCTGTTGACTTCCCTCACTCTTGTCCTTTCGTTATTGTTTATTCTTTGTCACAGGACTGAGTTGTCTCCCAGGAGGGCTCTGCTGGCCTGGTTTGGTACGGGTGGGATTTATCTGGAAATGCCTTATTACAAGCAAGATTGAATGCAGTAGTTTACCTTGGACTGACCTGCAGTCCCGTGACATCTGGTTACATTGGTTCTTTTTCAGGAACAGTGGACGGACACCAGGCGTTGGCAGCTGTCGGTGGCAAAGGAGCTGCCTGAGCTGGAAGAGTGCTCCAAGGAGGCAGGACGAGGGTTCTCCAGGTTCGGAAATGGGAGGCAAGGCGGTGGCGGCTTCAAACGAAACAACTCGTTTAAGAACGGAAACAGAGGACATGACTTTAACAAGTGACTTGATTAGCCTCTGGTACAGATGTGGACTGAGCTGACTTTTATCAAAGAGTAAAAATGTGTTTGCCATTCCTCTTTGTCCTTATTCCTTGGTAAAACAGCCTGCCTTTGAGTATCCCCAAGCATCATGTTTGCTGAAATGACTGGCTGCTTTTTTTTCTTCTTTGAAGGTTTTTCTTTCTGCCCAGCTGACATTTTTCTGCTGTTAAGCTAAACTAAATGTCATGCGTGTCTCGGGGAGATGAGTGTTTTGCTGGAAACTTGGTGCGGTGCGGAACACCACTTCTGAGCACGGGCAGTTACCACACCTTGCCTGTTTAACAACTCTTAAATTAAAAATCTGATTCTAATAAAAAAAAAAGGTTCCAGAAAAATGTGTGACCAAGCCCTCCACCACCACCCTTCCTCTAGCATGTTCCACGGTACTGGTGGCCGTTGTGGCGCTCACGCTCGTCTTTTAACTCGTGTTAACAACTTAACTCGTGTTAACTTAACTCGTGTTAAGCGCTCGGTGCCGTTTGCCCGCAGCTCCGGCGCGGGGAGGGCTGTGGGGAACAGAGAGTACTGCAAACCGCTGGAGCGAGGGGGGGGGCAGCAGAACCGCCCGCGCTGCGGCCGCCATGACGACGAGACGGGAGGAGGGGCGGGGCCGCCCCTGCAGCGCGTCAGGGGCGGTGCGCGTGACGCAGGGCGGCGCGGAGAGGGAAGATGGCGGCGGGGGGGAGCTGCGGGTGGGCCGCGGTGTGCGAGAAGTTCCGGACCGCCCGGACGTTGTCCACCGTGGAGTCGCGCAAGGATCCGGAGACCGATCCCTACCGCTCCAAGTATAGCGCCCGGGCGCTACTTCAGGAGGTCAAGCAGCTGCTGAGCGCCGCCGAGGAGGGCGACGAGGCGCGGCTGCTGGCTGTGCGGCGGGCTGTGCTGGAGTACGAGCTGGGTGTCAACCACACCGACACCGAGGAGCTGTCGGCCGGCGAAGAGCACCTGCAGCGCTGCATGCAGCTCCTCGAGCCGCACCGCCTCTCCCCGGACTGCGTCTCTCTTTACATACAGGCCCAGGTGGGCTGGGGCTGTGAAGGCCGAAGGGGGTGTCTGTGGTGCGGCTTCCGCAGATCTGCGGCCAGAGGGTCTGAGGGGTCCAGGGAGAGGGCGTTTGGGTGGCGGTGGGCTCTGGGGGAGGCAGGTGCCTCGGCTGTGGGCCGAGCTCTGTGGTCCCTGCAGTGGGCTGCAAACGGCAAGGGGGATTCATGGCACTTCAGTCGCTTGAGGTGTATGGGTTTTTCAGCGCCAGCAGCTCTGGCGTTTATTTCTTGCTCAAAGAAAAAATTCACAGGTGACAGCTGCGGATGGATGCCATTGTTTTTAAACATGCTGCTGATGCTTCTGGGCGGGCAGAGCATCTAACAGTGTGTTCTGTTAATAGAAAGTGGGTGTTGACGAAGCAGTGTACTCTTAGCATAGACTGAGACAGAACTTGTAAGAACTGAGTAAAAGAATCAATTAGTAGAAGACCTCATTATGTCCTGAACTTGCTTTGTGATTCTTTAGCCGTTGTTTTGTTGTCCATGTAAAGTTGAGAGATGTTTCTATTTATGCCATTTGCCTGAAAAGGTAAATTTTTCTCGAAAGTTGTCACTTGTTTGCTTTTCGTTCTTGCCTGCTAACGCTTAAACTGTTATATTCCAGACCAGTAAATAGAGTTTTGTAAGGCTAGAAGTAATACTGAGTTCATTCTGAAGAAAGTAATACTGTTAACAAAATTGGATATTGCCAGATGAAGATTCACAAAAGGCTCAACAGCTTTGTCATAGCAGCTGGTATATAGTTAGGTATTTATCTAGACTTTAAACAGATCAGTTACTTGATGTTTCTGTCAAAAGTGGCTGCTCTAATTAGAAAAGGCTTGGTAGTGCTTCTTTGTCAAACACTGCAAAACTGTCAAGGGATTGTGTGTTCAGTTAGAAAGGCGCTAGTTAAACGGTGACTTTACCTGTCTTACATAGGTTAATTTAACTGAGTTATGTGGAATTCACGAGGTTACATCTGCTCATCATCCTTGTGTGTGGCAGTTTGGCTGCACTGCTACAAATCTATAATTTGTTACAAGATTGGAGGTTTCTTGAGCAGCCAGTCAGAATTGGATAACCTTTTCCCACTGTGCGTTCCTAGGAAGTTGTTGCTTTTGTGACTGAGTGCCAAGAAATCCACTGTGCTTTTGAACTGGTGTGATGGAAAGCAGCATTTCTCTGTTGGACAAAAGTTTGCATGGATTTTCCTGTTTTGGGGTGTTTAGGAAACAGCAGAAGTTTATTACGTGAAGTGGTGTGATCCAACAGTAAACAGGTCTGCTGTGGTCTGGCACTTCCATCAGGCATGTAGCTGAGAGCAGTGATTTTAAATGAGTATGCCTTCAGCTTTTGTCCCAAGGGCTGTTAAAGACTTGAATGTTTAATAAAAAGAATTTCTAATATAAAATCAGTAATTGCCAACAGTGTCTGTACTTCGCCCCGTTCTAGGGCGTACAGAGTATGTTGTCACGGCACTGAATTCTATTTCAACAAAAGAAGCATTCCTTTTTCCTGCTGGGCCTTTTTCTATAGCGCTACTTCTAACTTCTGAACTTCTGCATAAGGTTGTACATCACAGTTTGTGCCTAATTAAATTTGGTCTGGTCGACTGCTTGGCTGTGGGCAAAGTATTTCTGCTGATAAACATCATGCAATATGGTGCTTTCTTATAAAAATAATAAAATCAATGAAATTAAAAGGGGCACAGGGCTGGCACACAACTACACATTCTAACTCTTGAAGTTTTGTGGCTCTTTAGCCCTGCTACATTTTTATAACAACACTGCCTAGGAATTAAATTAGCTCATTAGACAAAGATTGTTAATGCCTTCATCTCATTAATAAAGTTAGAGGTACTTTTTGTAAAAGGTGGGTTCATGGGTACAGTGATGTTACTAAGTAACATTGCTGTAATTTAAATCTGAAGGCAGTAATCTGTAGTTTTTGCATTTTAACGATTCTTTTCATGTCATTTCATTGTTGAAAATATACAAGCATTCCTTTCTTGTGTATCTTTTTTTCTGTTAGATTTTCTACAGAATCACGATGACAAATTTCTAGTTCCTTGGCTCTTTTTATGACATTTTTATCTGATATAAAAGCTGCATGAATGAGATGCATGGAAAAAGGTCTTGTTTGAACAAGCCAGTCCTTATATAGCAAACACAAAAAAGAGGTGCAGGGTGTGAGGTGGCTTTGTATTTGCTGCTGTGTGAGTGTCCCCTCTTTGAGCAACTTGTGATATGGGCATGATTTTTGCTTTTTGAAAGCCATTGTATTAGAACACCTATATATAAGGATGAGGACTGATAAATTGTTTGGAGAACATGTGTAATGTAAATGGAACATAATGGGAAAATAACTAATGAGCTTTTCCTTTTGCCTTTAGAACAACTTAGGTATCCTGTGGTCTGAAAGGGATAAAATTAAAACTGCACAGACTTACCTGGAGTCTGCAGAAGCCCTGTATAACCAATACATGAAAGAGGTACTGTGTTTATTCTTAATATTGTGGCAGGTTTTACTTTCATGTGCCACTTACAGTTTTAGTAGCCTTTGAAAAAAAAAATCAATGATGCAACTTGAATTTCTGGGCTTCATACTGGGTGCTATGGTTCTTCTGAAAAGTGATTTGATTTGTACTGCTGGCATAGAAAGAGGTAATCTAGAGGATCACTTGCTAATTTCAAAAGGGACTTATTCAGGTAAGTAATTTTACTCAAAAATAATGGTCTTTTTTGAAGGCTCATTGTATTGATAATCCAAAATTAAGCCAAATAGAACATATTTGCTTGATTTGCTCTGGCTGTGCATGGTGTTGCGCAGGAGCAAGTAGTTTAGCTCCATATCCAAGAGGACAGTCTTATAAACAGTTAAACTTCTCATGCATATTAAGCAGCTTTTTGAGTTGTGGATTGACAAAGACTCTCTTGTGCTATTTTTAAGCTTTTTGCAAAGCCGTTCCTACACTCATTTGCCACAGGGACAGTTTGTGAGTGAGCTAAATACATTTGAAGCCTTAAAGGAACAGAATCTGTGTCTCAGGACAGCTGTAAAGGTTGGATAGACCATAGTTTCATGAATTTACAGTTCAGGTTTTACATGAACATGGTTCATAAAGAGGACCTGAGATCCTTGTAGTGGTGCAGGATCTTTAGGATTTATACAACCCTGTCAACATTAATTATTCACAAATTACAAAAATTTGAATTTACAGTTCTTAACATTCCCTATTTTTACGCTGTCAGGAAGCCTTCCTGTCTGGGAATCTTAGGTAAACTGTTGATGATAGAGGCATTTTCTGAACTTCTGGATTTAGTTGTTTACTGATGGGGTCTAGTTTACTTACAAATTGGTTGGGGTTGTTCTTCCCCTTTTAAGGTTTTGCACCCAGAGCAAAACCAAGTCAAATAACTACTATAGCATTGTAACAACACTTTGCTATTAGCAAAGCTGTTTGATTGTTTAGTGCAGTATGGTGGAAATCTGAGGGTGTGAAACCTTATGAGCAGGAGCTTGGGCTGATGAAGGAGACTCGCGGAGTCTCCTGGAGAGTTGCAGAGCTCTTCCTAGTGGTAATTAAAGACATAAGTCTTGACATCAGCGGATAAATGTAGATACAGGAAGGAGGCAAGGGTCTTGCTTACAGTGGGTGGCATTTCAGTTGCTTTCTTTGCAGGAATAGCTCTAGGCTTGCCAGAATGTACTCCAGATCTTGTCAGAAGGTTTGGAAGCCTTTGTAAAGTTGTAGGCCTTCGCAGCTAAAGGGAGGGTTATAAATTCACGTCTTAAAAACTAATGAGTTATAAACAGAAACCCCTAAAGATTAAAAGATCATGTAAAAAAACCCTACAGCTCTCTGGTAGGTTAACCACACTTTTATGTATTTGTCACTGTTTCAGATGTATATGGTCATCTTTGAAGATGAATAAAACATTTCCTTTAAAAACAAACAAATCCATTCATGATTTTTTAGTGAGAAGTACAAACATAAGAATATGGTTTCTTCCCTATAAAGTGAATATGTTCTCTACCGTTGCTTCTGCCTGAGTCCCGGTTATCTTATGATGAGTATTTCTCTGGATTGTTTTTTATCTGTTACCTTACTTTGTCTTGGGCTAATTGGGGTTGTAATGGATGGGAACCTAGCTGAGACTTGATTTCCTCTCAAGTCTGAGAGACATGACAAAGTATGTTGTGGTTGTTTTTTTTTTTGTCACAGTGTATTCTGTAGTGTGTATGTATTTGTGTTCATCATAACTGTCAGAAAGGGGCAGGTAAATAGAGGTGTGCAGCTGTTTTACAACCTTCATACTCGGCTGCACTGGGGCATGTGGCCAACGCTCACAGCGTGGACAACCTTGAACGGCCCCACTAATAAACAATTGGAGATCTGGCATAAAGCTGGTTGTTCTTCTACGAGTAAAAAAGCAGGACCCTCTTGTGGCTGAATCTGGAGCCTTACCTATGGGTGAGCACACCATGTAGGTATTTTCCCAATTACCTGAGGCCCCTGGCACTGGCTGCAACGGGGCTTCCCAGCTTAAAGTGTGGGCCTGCATGATGATTCAGTGGTATTTGGTGATGTATTTCTTCTTAATCTCTGTTCTCTCTGTGCAGTAAGATCTGATGCATTGCTAATTTTCCTCTGCACTTTTATATATATATGTATATATGTGATTTACTTTATTGTACTCATTTACTGTATATAGATATATACCTGATTAATGTTAGTGTGCTTGTTTAATAAACTGTTCATATTACACAGCTAGTGTGTGGTCATTTTGTGACGTCCCCTGTCTGTCAGCAGAACAGAGGTTAAGAAAGTGCTAGGAAAGTTGCATACTAAAATGGTCTCTGTTGCTGGCAAGTATGTTAAACGTCTTTCAGGATGCACTGTTGAATGGCAAAAAGCCACTTTTAGAAAGACACCTTTATTTAAAATGTTTTAGAATTGGCATCTCAAGTTATTTACAGTTACAAATGAACATAGCACAGACTAGTAGAACTTTTCCATAAGTAATATTAATTTCTTGGGTTTGCCAATTAGAAATCTAACTTTATTGATGGTTGTTTTAAGGCAAGGTTTAACAGAGCAATGCTGAAAGTCGTATAATTGTCTCTATTAGGATTCTGACATCATGGTTTAAAAAATGAGCACTTCTGAATGAAATAGTTCAAATCATTAATAACTTGCATGTAGGTCATGTCTTGTATCAGGATTTAGCAGCTTCATCCTCCAAAGATATTGCCTGTTGTCTCATTCATATATTTGATTAGTCTTACTAGCTTGTGAATAAAGGGAGTAATTTCACAGCAGTAAGTCTTTGCAGCAGATCTGCTGAGCTTTGTCTGCACACAATGTTCTTTGCAGTACTTCCTGCAGGATGTTTTCTTGTTACTGATTAGTGCACTCGGGCAAACGAATATTTCACATTAGAAGGCATGCGTGGTATTACATTGATACTTTAAAAAACATTATAATGTTGTGCAAAATAAAGACAATTATAGCCCTGTAGAATCCAGGTTGAATATTTCTGGTGCCAGCAGCTTGCATTGCTTTAAAGTGTGTAAGCAAAAGCCTTCTATCAGCTGAAAACTTTGTAATTCTCTGGGAATTGTGGCTTAAATTCTCGAGATCTCCTGAGTTTTGTGGAATTGCTCTAGAGTTGTGACATTGAGATAGGTGTAGATGTGTTATGTGAAGTTTTGTTGAATTTGGGATTGAAAAATGTCAATCATCTGCAGCCAGAAGAGGGAGCACTATGTTACAAAGTAAAATAATATATCATGTACTCTTTCAGGATGGAAATCCTCCTCTGGATCCCAGTGAGCATTTCATGGCAGAAGAAGAAAAACTTACAGACCAAGAAAGATCAAAAAGGTGGGTGTGTAGCAGCATACCTAAAATATTGTTACTGTTTTAATTTTATGAGGGTGTATTTTAGGAGGGGAAGGAAGGGGCTGGGGAGATGAAATCTAAACAGGCTGTTGTTTTTCCAGATTTGAAAAAGCCTATACGCATACTCTGTATTATCTGGCACAAGTCTACCAACACCTGGAGATGATTGAGAAGGCTGCTCAGTATTGCCATACTACTCTTAAACGACAGCTTGAGTATTGTGGCTACCACCCAGTAGAATGGGCACTCAATGCTGCTACTTTGTCACAGTACTATCTCTCTAAGGTAATACACCTAATGTTTTTCTGCTGTAATTATATCATAAATGTAACTATCAAATAATACAATTGTTTAAACAGCTGCTTGTGGCAGGACTTCATGTTGAACTAAAAATGTATGTCTATCAAACTACAAGTTGTCTTCTGACATGAAACATACGTTAGTTTTTTCTGAAGAGGACATAGTGGCTTTCTTTGGTGGTGTGATGGCAATGGGAAAAATGAGCAAGGGCTGAAGAAAAGTTCTGTAGTTAATGACATCAGCAGTGATGTAACATGATGTTTATAAGTAAAACTTTAAGGTTATAATAACTTTTAAATTGTTTCTTATATTGTTTTCTTACAATAACTATAATAAAACCAAAAACATCTGAGGGTGAAAATACTTCACATTGTATATTTCCTATAAATTATTGTCCTTTGGACCTTACACATGCTTAAGACTTGTTTGAGCCTATGTGAACATTAAAGTATGTGAGATGGTAGCTGTTTGCTTCTGTCTTGAGTCTGTGTTGACTTTATATAATCTACTGTGTTATGAAATACTTCAGCTTTATTTAGGAATTTCTATATTCCAGACTATTCAGATGCTCTTTTCTGATGCTTAAAAGACTTCAGCCATACCTAAGCCAGTTAATGCTGATTTCAGTAGTAACTCTTAATTTCCATGTCTTTTTGATGCATTGATAGAACTAATCATTAAACAATGCACTGCCAAATCTGAGTAAAGGAATCTAAATCTGACTTATAATGTTGACTTGTGTGTCTGGCTCTTTCCGACTAACAGCCCATGATACAATCTTTACCACAAGGCATCACTTCCTTTACCACAAGGAAATGACAGTAGCACAGATCGGAACAGTGAGAATGTTCACAATACGTGTGTCTAATATTAAAAGCAAGGTTTGCTATTGTGGCTGTGGTAGAGAGAAGATGGTTGGTTAGAAAATACTGTATTCAGTAGTGGACGTGGAAAAATTGTCTCTGTTCTTCCAGTGTGCAGGAAGAGAGCACTCCAGAGCCTCTTGGTTCTATGATTTCACTTGTATTCATGTATCTTTACTAGCTGAGGAGAGGGATTTGTACAAGCTGAGAGCAGTGCTTGGGCTGCTTGTACCAGTGATAAATGCTGCCATTTCTGTTTCTCTCAGCAATGTTTTATGGAGTCCCGACACTGTTTAGCAGCAGCCAGTGTCGTCTTCAGCCAAGCTGGACAGGTGCCATCTGCTGAAGACAGTAAGTTCCTATTAAAGTTTTGAATAAAATACTGCGAAGTCACGATAAATGATGTTTAAAAATGAAGTCTAGCAATATGTACAAAACTTATCTTTGAAGTAATTAGTAAAGTGGAATGTTTCTGAAGAGCTGCTGCACTGCTGACTGGCTATGAGATGCTGGTGTTTCAGAAAGTGTACCAGAATAAAAGTGAAATTTTAAACTAGTATCTGTTTCAGTACTGGCAATGTTGCTATTCATCCATTTGTCCTTGTGCGTGTGCTGAAATGCAGCTTTCCTTTGCTTCTCAGTTATCAGAGGGCAATGATTCAATGAACTAAACCAGATGCTTCTTGGGAATTGTTTTAAAAGAGGGAGGGAAACTCAGCATTTAAAAACCCCAAATCCAGAAGGTACTTCTATTGTCTTTTGTTGGTGGTTGCTGCAGCTATTTTAGAGTTGTAGCTCCCCTTCTTGTTGTTATTTTTAGAGTTGTAGCTCCCCTTCTTGTTGTTTTGGGTATTGATGCAAAGGAACAACTTTGAAGTTCAGTGTGAAGATCAATAAGAGAAACCTGCAGAAAACCAACCACAGTTTTAAGGACCTGTGGTTACATGATGGTATCACTCATCTGTCTGGGCTTTGTCTTTGCTTATCTGCAGCACTGCCTTTTCCATTCTGTGTCTCGGGCAACTGAAAGCTTCAAATCAATAGAGCTTTAACTCGTGAAGAATGAACAAGTACTCAGCAAGCCCCTGTGTTAATTCAAAACCAATGTATTCAATGTTCAAAGTCAGATTTAACTTCTAATGGCTTGAGCTGTTTACAACACAAACTCTTTAATCCATTGATGTTGTTATTTCAGGTTAAAGTATAAGGTGAATAGACCCACCGGAGTTTGTTTTAATTGGAGTTCAGTGACAGTACATTAATTGCTTTTAATATTTCTCTTAGCTCAAAAATAACAGAATTCTATGCAGTTGCCTGTCTTATTATTAAAGTACTTGGAGGATGATTTCCAAAAGCTTTTTCGTTTCAGTGAAAGAAGGCTGTTGAGTCAGGTTATGTGGATCTGTTATGCTGTTTGAAAGAAGGCTATTACCAAAATTTCAGTAGGCCTGAATCAGTGTTTATGGGCTTCCATAGCTACCTGACTGTGCAATTGTCAGAGCTCATTAATATGATACTTAAGCCAAAAAGTGAGGTTTTGTTTTTGGTAGGTGTGTAGAAACATACAGTCAGTTACAGTCTCAAATTCAGGTGCAAGATGGGAAGTGGTAGATAAGAGTCCTATTTTTAGTTGTCCTTTATAAATTTCTTGTGTGATTTTTCATCAAGTCAACTAACTTCTTCTTTGTTGACTTCCTCCTGCACCAAACAGGAGCAGTGATATTTGTGTTTGTTTCAATGGAGTAAACATCCTATTTTCTCTTCCTTTTCCATTGGGTTTCTGAAAATGTTATCTTGAGACATCAGCAGGGGAGAAAAATACACAAGTTGTAGAGCTAATGAATCTTATGCTGGTACCAGGTAGATTAATCAAAGGCAGTTTCCCTTACTTTTATTCCCTTTTTTTGTAGCAAGTTTGGGGCCTATTGCAATACAGATGTCCTGAGAAACAACTAGCAGGCAGCTGAATCGCAGAAAATGGGTTATCCTGATTTCTTGCTCTTGTTACAAAGAGACGTGAAAACCTTCTCTAGTAAAGCATCTTCAAGATCAAAGGTCATCTGAAACATACATTATGATATTTTTTGGTTTTAAGAATTTCATGCATCTTAATCTGTATGGTTTCTGCCAGAATGACAGTTTACAGGATTACTATATAAACTGACATGGAGAATATGTTTCTGTCTAATGATGAGGAAAAATTAATTGGCTACAAGTAACGTGTTCTTTGCTTGTAACATTTGAACTTGCTGGAGTGTTTGAGTTCTCTTTAAAGTTTTTATGTGTTTATGTCCATTCAATAGATGAAACGGAGCAAGACCAACAGGACCTTCGACAGAGAAAAGCTGAAATTGCAAGGTGCTGGATTAAGTATTGCCTGAATCTCCTGCAAAGCGCTCAGAAATTACTTGAGGTAACCAAAAGTCTGTAGCTGTCATTGTTTAAAAGCAAACGAAGTATATTTTGATGTTTGTAACAGGAACCAATTCATAGTTGGTAGTAAGTGATAAACAATTGCCCAGTGAATGATACAATGGCTGCTTGCGCTGTAGCAAGTGTTTCACAGTATGCTTTGGCTTCAGTGCAGCACTTGGAAATAAGCACGAATGGAAGATCAGCTCTGTAGTGTAATCAGTGTACTGCTTATACAGCAGGTTTGCATATTTTCCTCCTCTGCTGCATTTTCTTGCAGCTTGATTTGGCAGATTACTTCTTATTTAGCTGCTAGTCAGAACATCTTAATATGGAACAGTTTTGTATGCTGGTGTTCTCATTCAAGTATTTGTTTCATTCATTTAAACGTTCATTGGAATGTTTAAAACTCGGCATGTGCTGAAATGCTTTGCAGAAGTAGGGCCTTTGGGCTTTACAGTTATTGTCTTGGCTATATTGTCCCCCAGGGCAGGGAGACTAAATTAAGTCTTAGGTTTTTACAGAACAGAGATTATAATTTACATGGGGTTTTGTGAATAGAAAGTCTAATATGCCCGTGCATCTTCTCTTCTGTCTTGTTGCTGTCCTGTTTATGTTTCAAAGGTAACTCATAAATAATGCGATTCAGTGTGTTTCTTCGTAAACCATGTGCTTTTTTTATGAGTATGCTTTCTCATTTCAGGATAATATAGGAGAACTGGATCCAGACAGGCAATTAGAACTTAAAGCCCAAAGGAAAAAAGAAGAGGATGAAAAAGAGAAGGGCAGAAAAAAAGCTGTCCTTTTTGGGATGAGTGATATATGCGACTCTGTCTTAGCCATGGAAGAGAAAGTGAGCAGTGTATATCCTTTAGATTTTCAAGAAGCCAGAGAAATCTTCCTAGTTGGTCAGAACTATGTTCAGGAAGCAAAAGAGTTCTTTCAGGTTGATGGTTATGTTACTGACCATATTGAAATTGTTCAGGATCACAGTGCTTTGTTTAAGGTACTTGCTTTCTTTGAAGAAGACTATGAGAGGCGCTGCAAAATGCACAAGCGTAGAATAGACATGCTGGAGCCTATATGCTCAGAACTGAATCCACAGTACTATCTGTTGATCAGTAGGCAGCTTCAGTTTGAACTAGCTGACACCTATTACAAGATGATGGATTTAAAGGTAGCTATTGGTAACAGGCTAGAGGAGCTAGACTCCCACACAATTAAGAAAATTAATTCTCTGGCTCAGTTTGCAATCAAATATTATGAACTCTTCTTAGATTCTTTGAGGAACCCAGATAAGGTGTTTCCTGAAGTGCTCAAGGAAGATGTTCTTCGTCCTGCTATGGTGGCTAAATTTCATATTGCACGACTATATGGTAAGCTTATTACTTCAGATAGCAAAAAACAACTGGAAAATATGCAGACATCATTGGAATATTACACGTTTCTGGTAGACTATTGTGAGAAGTACCCAGATGCTGTCCGTGCCATTGAAACTGAACTAGAACTCAGTAAGGAGATGGTGGGTCTTCTTCCAACAAAAATGGAGAGACTAAGAGCAAAGCTGTGTCCATTTATATAAATACTTGCCTTGAAGGGAGTGTGCACTTTTAAAATGGTACCTGTATAAACCAGTGCTGTCAGACACCTTCTGTACTGATAGAACTAAGATGTCTACAGTTTGGCAGTCCGCCTAGAGCCTGCAGTAGTATGACTTTGTGAAAAACTTGAGTCTCTCCTGTTCAGTAGCTCACCCACACTAATGGTATAAACTTTAAATGTAAAGTGAATGTCCAGCTAATGCTTTGTATTTTTTGTCCTGTATGTCAATATAAACCTTTTCTCCCTCATTTTTTTGCCTTCGGCATATCGTTCAGTTTCTAAGTGCAGTTCTGTCTGAAGATTCTTTCTTTTAAGAGAAAGTTTCTCCAGCAAAAATTTTTCTAAGAAAACTGAGGCACGTTCTTCCAACTAGAATATGTTTTATGTCTTCTAATGTTTGTCCCAGAAAACTTTATCCATAAGAAGGGAACTTTGTTGTTTTCAGTATTTCTTTTGTATGTTGCTCCGTGTTTTGTTTTTTCCCTTGTTAATCAAAATCTAGTTGATAGAAACTCAATAAATGGACTACTTGGCTAAACTTTTTTTTTAGAGTCCTTAGAATTCTGTTTCCGTGTATCTTACTAAGATACTATACACATTACAACTTTGGCCAAAATAAATTGTGAAAGTGTTTCCACGTGAGTATCTTTGGTAAAAACACATGAGAAATCAAAGTGCCAGAACCAAGAGCACGAAAGCAGCAAACTGTCTTGCTTGTGATGGGAGCAGATACCCTGTTCCTAATACACTGTAGAGAATTCTCAGTTTAGAGGTGCTGTGCACTAGTATTCCAGACAGTTGCTAAATACAGCTTAAAGGCCTGGGATGCCAAAGATGGTTCACACCTTGTTATGGTCAGGGAGCCCAGATGCTGTTTTAGCAGGAGCTGAAATGGGGACCTCTCTGAACATGCTGCAGATCCCACTGCTGCTGAGGCACTGTTCAAAATCTGCCTGCGTACCATTGCTTGCTGACTTATCTTTTAAAGCTGGTAACATTCCTGATCTTGCACAACCTGTTACTGTTGCCTTGATCTGTTTACTCTTTATGGAAGGCCAGTCTGCATATCTGACCCAAAATGTACACAGATGTTGTCTTTGTATTTCTGGTGTCCACAGAAGGATTATGAACCAGGACCTGTTTTAGGTAAAATGTAGGCTGAGCACATCGTTCAACCACATACTAAGAGAACACAGTCAGAGAGGCTGAGGAAAAATGAAGTGACAAAGGGATGAGGTGTGCACTAGTGTCCCACCCATGTGCTCCTGTCTTACCATGAGAAGATATTTACAGCAATAGAGGGCATTGAAGGAGAGTAGTCAAAACAACTGGACTCCTCTGAAAAATGAAAGAAAACAAGGGGAAAAAATGACGTCAGTTTGGAGGGCGTGAGGGGGAAGTGTATGCAAGCAAGAAAGCATGTACTTGTTAAACATGTAGCAAAAATCCCTAGCTTGCAGAGTTGTCTGCAGAAGACTTCTAACCACAAACAAATAAGGCAACAAATGGGTCCTGGAAACGAGAGACAGCAAACCTCAAAATTAGACCAGCCACCTGCATGCATACAGAATAAGGGAGAGAGTGTGTACGTATGCGTGTGTGTCTTGTTCCTGTTTTACTGAATAATTGTCAGGTCAGCCCCCAGGAGTTTCTTTTCTGCTGTCTGATCTTTAATTCAGTTTTCCCCATGGCCTGAAGGTAGGGTGGCCCATAGTTTCTCAGTGAAACAGTTCGCAGCGGGCACATTATTTTTACCGATGATTTCAATTAAAGCTAGCGTGCACTCCTACCATGAGCTCATAGTTTGAAAGCTGCGTTTCTTTCTACTAACTTTAAGCTTTACACTGAAGTAGAAGGCAGCAATAGATACTTGATTTTTCTTTGGTTTTGTTTCATTTTGGGATTTTTTCTGTATTTTAGAGGGCCTTTGAGCAAATTTTTTAGAGCAAGGATTGGCTCTTCAGATTAAGTTTACTTGTAACTGGGGATCAACAGGTTGTGGGTTATCCCAGCATACAAACTAATTTTGTAATTTTTCCTGTCACATCCTTCAAGTACTGGTCTGACACGAGCATTAAGTTATCTGCAGTGTAGGCAAAGCTGAGTGATTTATCCAGCAGTTGTGTGCAGAGGAACACGCTGATTTCGCCAAAATCCTAGTGAGGGATCGGCGGGTCCATAATTAAGAAGGCCTGGAAATAAGAGGGACTGGAGCTTTTTTAACACAGCTGTGTGGTTGGTGCTGCGGTTCTCTCTTCAGACAGAACCTCCGTCTTCAAAGCTTCAGCTTTGCTGATCTTAAAAAACATGTAGGAAATGTGAATGTATTTCATATGAATGCATACAGAGTTACAGAAACCAGTGATGGCAATTCTTCATCTTCTATACTGAACATTCAAAACTGCCACCACATTTTATTATTGTGCCGCATGTTCAGCACAACAGATCATGTTGAGGCTCTTTTAAGGCATGTCTTTTTAAGGAGACCTTTTGACTAATTCCTGTTCAATGATTTGAGAGAATGATCTTACATAAGGTTGTGTATTTAGTGGGATCCTTTTCAAAAAGAAAAGGAGGTGGGGAGCTTGTTGGATTAGGCAGCAGAGCTCCCTTCAGGAATGCTGAGTTTTAACTGTGAAGTATGCGTGAGGTCAGACATTTATTTCAAAGATTAATTAAAGATTAAGTTCCTGTGAACTCCATTTAACCTGTATTCCTATTCTTTTTTGTACGGCAAAAAAATCTTACAACTGAAACCTCCTTTCTGTTCTACTGTTTTTTTCTCTTTACCCAGCATAAAGCAGTGAGGTTTACAAGAAGCCAATATTTGTGCAGAGTTTGTATTGAGTGTGAGATCTGAACTCGGAGGCTGTAATCTGTGTACTTCTTCACATAGTGCATAATGCTCACAAGAAGTAATTAGGTTTGACTAAACCCACAGTTTTTATTAATTTGAATGCTTTTAATTCTCATGCCAACTAGAAACATGGTGTCTGTTACAAAATGGGGCGATTACAAGGTTGTGCTGTGCTTACATATTTCAGAAGACAAAGAAAGCAGTGCCTTGTTCTTTGTCTCTCCCTGAAGCCCATCAAAGGAGGCTTGCTCTTTTTTTCCCTTGAGAGCACCAGACCGGAGGAGAGCAGCAGGAGGTGACAGCTATGTTCTTTGCTGTTCTCCCCTCTAAGCCAGCTGAAGCACCAGGGGAAGTGGGCAGAAGTGAGCCCTCACTTCCCCTTTGCAGCAGGAAAGCAGGTCCCCCGTGTTGCAAGGGGAGCAGCCAGTGGTGGTTGCTGCCTTGATGTGGCAAAAGCAAAATGTCCCTGGTTGGTTCCCTCTGTTCACCTGCTGGAAAGCTCCTTGGTTGGAAGTTTTGGTCCTGTCCCAGCACAGGCTCGTGTGGTCCTGGTGAGGCAGGTGCTTTCCTTCTCTATGTGCAAAAGAGAGATGTGTCAATCTATCAGTACGGTGCTCACACTGGGTGTGATTGCTGCTGCACTTCCACATGCAGAAATACTGCAGGAGCCTGATTAAACTAGATATCAGACAATGAGAATCAAGATCGATCTTGTTTTGCACATACCAGTTTCTTTTGAGTTTTGCTCAGCACTGAGAGTCCAAAGATGAGCTTTTCTTGTGTTTTAAAAGACCGAGATAGTTGGAGTTGCCTACACAGTTTCTGTGGAACTTCTTATAAGATGCCCAGAATTAGTCCCGTGAAGGAGGGCCGTAGCTAGACTAGCGGTGCACAAGGTCAACCCTGCTGTGGACTTGAAGTTAGAAATCTAAAGACTGTTATGTTAAAATCAAGGGCATAAAGTTGTGGTGAGAAGCATTTGTCAACCTTTCCTCTTCAGTTGCAACATCTTTGGCTACTTTAGAGCTTACCATAGATGACTATTGCAGATTTCAAATTTGGCTTGAAAATTGTTTTTAACTACTTCCCAGAACTCTGTCCGAAGTGCGATTACTTTTTAGTTTTGCAGTTTGGCTGGTGGTTTCTAGCTTCTCCTTGTCATGGGTAGGTGTCAAACAGTCAGTGGTTTCCTGATAAGAACTATTTGCCTGGCTGCCTTTTTTCCAAAACCATTGTACAGTGGTGTCTTTACAGCTGAAGGTCTGGACAATGTGCCAGAGAGACTGTTGGACTTGTTGGGATACTAAACACAGAGCACTTTGCAAACACATGACTTGTCTTCAAACAGAAAATCTCCATGGTATTGAGCGCTTGTTCTGGGAGAAGTAATTGATGACATAGTGCCTTAACACCACATACTTCATTAATTCAGGTGTATTTAGCAATGTTTTAAACGTTTAGTGCTGGAGGTTTTGGTATTGGTACACACAAAAGAAAGTCTTTTTATATGCTCATTGTCACCGTGAAAGAGACTTACTAGTTGGCATCAGACAAGGATGCAAGGATTTCAGTGTTTGAAGGTTTTAATGCAATTTTCTGCTGAAACAAAGAGGAATGGGAGGAGTGATTGAGTGAAAGATCACGATGGCATGTGATGGAGTGAGCTGGTCTTAGTCACTGAACACTGTAAGAGAAGCACAAGTGCTTGCATCAGATAGCTACTCAGATCTGTGGGTGAAATGTGTGTGGGGAAAGAAAGAAAAAATGAATTAACAAGATGATTTCCTTTACCCCAAGTGTCCTGGAGCAAGAGCAAGTGGATCCCAGGCAGGGTCTCAAGTTACTCAGAGTTGTGGCCATGAAATTCCTCTTGCTCTTCTGGAGCCCATCTCTGGATAGCCATGGGTTCAGCAAACACCAGAGAAGTCTCATAGCAGCCCTTGAGAGGATGCAATCAGATGGGCCCAGAGACTCCTTCCACCAGAAAGCCAGAACCCTTTAACAAGGTAGTGGCACCCTAAAAGTGATGTCTAAGTCCAGACAAGGAGACAGAAATGTGATGCTGGATCCAATTGCCAGCACGTGGTCTGTGGCAATAAAGAACAACATAATCTCCTGCCACCAAAGTTTACTCCAAACACCCCAATATCTACCCATGGTTTGTGTGTGGACACCTAGAGCTGATGAGTGTCACACACTGCTATTCACCCTGTTGTCCACATCTAGAACTTTTGAAAAATAACTCTCAAATCCTTTTTAACTTTTCCCTGAGCTTTGCCTTGATTTTTAATCAGGGCACCAAGCTGCTGGTGTTACACGGAGCTTGTGAAAAGACACTTTGTTCTCTATACCATAAAGACATAAGGTACTTCAAGTCTTGTGAGTCCTACCTCCCTGGTTGGCCTGGCCTGGCCTCACCCCTGCACTCTTTGCTGGAAAGGTTAGTCGAGATGAATCCAAAGTGTCCAGCTCCTTTGCTCTATAGGCAGTTTCTTTTACTCTAAACAAATTTTCACCTCTTTCTCCGTTACTCAGTGAGGATCACAAAACTATGACTGCAGGTAAAGGGCTAATTAGCTGGGGCCTGAACACCAGCTCTGCTCCACTTTACACATGGGATGGGAGAAGCGAATCTGGTTCATGGGAAGACCCCCACAGGAGCATCCATGCTTCCTGTTCCTTTTCATTTTCCTGAATTTACTGATACCCTTTCTCCCCACGCACAGTGTGAAGTTTTTCTGCGTCACTGGTGATGCTTGTGCTTAGAAATATGTTTGTATTTGTGCAAGGAGTGGAGGCAAAGCGAGCTGCTTGGGATGGATCTACAGGAGAAGAGCCCAGGACTGATAAAAAGCATCTAAAAGCTGCTCAGCTGTAAGATTGTCCTGTGCTGGAGAAACCACCTTATGGAAAAACCTAATACCCAAGTAACTGAGCTCAAACCAGCTACGCATGCAGCAATGCCAACTGGTTTGCAATGAAAAGACACACCTGGAGAAGAAGTGGAGGAACAGGGCACCAGGTTTTGCTTTTAAAACATCTCTGTCTCACCATTCTTCTCTCCATAGTTAAATCCTTGTGGTTTTAGTGGTGTTTTCCCAATAAGCTGCTGTGTGGAGGGGCCTCCCTTCGCCCTTGGTCTGCTATGCAGGTCCTGCTCCAAGCAAGGGTTAGATGCTTCCACCATGGGGCTGATGCTGCTCTGGAAAGAGGTTTTAAAGAAGGAAGGATGGCTACTGAAATTGCCTCCCTAATCAGAAACCAGAGTTTGGCTCCTGTATCTTATCTTTACAAGTTGTTGCTTTTAAACTGTAGCCTTGAATTTGCCAGCCGAAACCTCCTGCTGCACCAGGCTTCAGCAAATAGAAGCAGAAGGCATTTCACCTCCCAGCATGAAGGAAAACTGCCTTTTTCCTCCTGAATGACAGGCTTGTTTCTCGATTGATGTTTTTACCAGAGGGGAGATTGCTGATAGAGAAAGTTCGTTGGCAGCTTCCCGTCAGTCAGTGTCTGCATTCGATCTTGATGCAGCTGTGGCTTTCCAGCGAATATCTCTCCTTGTGGGCTTACTGACCATCATCATGGGAAAAAATAAGGAGTTGCTCTTCTGTGTGATCTAGATGGCAGTGAATGTCGGATTTCGATGTAATGCACATCAGTGTTAATGGTTTCTTGCAAGATCTGAATCTTATCTTCATGGGCCAGGTTCTGATACTGCCCTCAGATTGAAGAGGCGGCAGCACGAGAAGCTGAGGGATGCCATGTACTGCTCTGCTGCGTGTGCCATGATGCTTGGGGCACACAGGCAAACAAGGTGCCAGGTGCTGAGCTCAGACATGATCCAGGCTAATAATTCATCTTTGCTTGGTGCTGGATTTACAAATCCCCCACAGCTGATCCAAACCTCCTACCCCGTGTGGCCTCTTTGTTATTTTAAGAGAGGATATAGTTTTGCCTTCAGTCCCCAAAGGTTGGTTCATTGAACATGAGCTTCTGACAGAAAACACCCTAAATCTGCTTGGGCTGCCTGCCTGGAAGGGAGCTCACTTCTGAGGGGAGTCAGGGTGATTTTGGGGGCATTTAACAGGGCAGCTGATGAGTACTTTGAGATGGATCAATGTCCTCAGGGCCTGCTGAATGTCCTGGCCCAAGGGATCTTGTCCCACCTCAGCAGTGAGTGTTGAGGAAGAAATCTCTTCTGCCATCCCAAAAGACAAGATGGGGAAAAAAATGTTCCTCTTGTTCAACCCAGCTGCCATTCAGACACTTTCTCCTTTGCTCAGTCTGACCTTTTCTTTTTCTGTTGCCATCGTTCTCTCTATCTCCTTTTCCAGCTCTGCTTGTTACACACGTGGCCTTTTCTGTACTGGCTGCTGCCCAGAGCAGTGACCTGTACAAAATGCATGTTTCCACCTTCCCAGCAGAGCAAATAAATTGCTGAGCATTGCAGGCAGGGCTTCAGGACCCTATTCAGCTGCTGGCCTTGCTGTTCTGCTGGGGATGAGTGTTTAAGGGGTACAGGGGTCAGCCTAGATCCCCACTGAAGCCAGGACAGAGCTCCCACTGTTTGCGCCAGGGAAAAATCTGAACCTGGGAGCAGTTAGGGTTTACCTGATTTCCAAGAAGTTATGAATAAGAAGCTTCCTTATCAGGATCCTCCTTCTGGATAGAGGTCACCTTGCCTGCATGCCTTGCTGATAAGTGCCAGGACTGTGGGTGCCATGCGTTCATGGGAGTCCATCACCTGGCTGGCTGCTTGCTGGAAATACAGGCTGCAAAGTAAACCTGTGCTGCCTGGCTAGGAAAAGCAGCAGAGAGAGTGGCTGTGTCAGAGTGCTCCTCTGGACCGAACTGCTTCATTAGAGTTTATCTGGGCTAAAGCAGAGCAGGGGTTGGTGTCCTCCAAATAATTGGCTGAAACACCCTTCTGGGGTGTTTTTGGATTAGTGAAATGAGCCCACTGGGATTTTTTTCTTTTCCCTGCATTCCCTGTACTTGACAGCAAGATGGATGTCCTCATATAAGGCACTCTTGCAGTGTGGTCCCCATTTAGTGATGTTACTAAATTAGTTGTTACTCCTGAAACCAACTGTGAGATTAAACACCCTCAAGAATTATGACTAAAGAGCAGGTTAGATTTTGAAGCGTTTATTATAGCTTAAGGGCTACTCTCAGATTTTTCAGGCACATAAGGAAGAGTCTGGGTGTCTGGTCAAGGGGCTGAGCGCACGGTGCTGAAGCGGCCTCCTCCCTCTGTCTGCCCACCACTCCCCAAATTAATGCCTTAGAAAAATGCAGAGCTCTTAATCTGCTTTGCATGTGATTGAAAATAATGGCAGCATTTCAGTGCAGTAAGTGTAAGAAATACTTTAGGAGTGAGCCGTCTTCTCAAATACCTGCTCCACATTTACTTTCTTCTTTTTATAGACTTATTCTGTTGGGGCATTTAATCCTCCAGTCTATATACACAGGATCTATGCGAGAGGGGTACTATCCTATGAGTCTTTCTCACAGTTTACAGGAGGTAGATTTGAGGTAGCTGACCTAGGTATGGGGACTGTCCTCTCCTCTGTGGATTTAAAATATTTGATTTAAAAACCCCGCTTAAACTCTGGAAGTCATGCAATGGCATGTTTCAAGGTTACTGTTCCAATATTGTATAGCTTGTGTGCTGTTCTCTGTTTAAAAGAAGAAAAAGTGTGTTAACTTAGAGCAGTTTGTGGCCTCTAGCTCAAAGTGAGATTGTTTCATTTGTGCTGATTACTTGCATTTTATGTATTGAGTGTTTTACAGAGACATAAATAATTGCACAGTGTTCCTCTGGTATCCCATGGCACTCCGCAAACGGCATGCTTCACTCTTAAGACTTGATCATCGCAGACTGCTTCGGATCTAGGTCTACAGTATCACTTTCACATTCATAGGAAGATGAAAAGCTCTTTGCTCGCCAAGTGCAGCAGCATGCTGGCACCAGTGGAGTGCAGCAAGGCAAGAGAAGATGGGCACAGGCTGGCACTCCCTGCAGGCTTGGGGCCCCCATTATGCAGGTGTACGTGAGACAGGAGAGTGGAAATTTTGGTCTGGCCTTCCCATGGTTACCAATTGTAAAGCAATCTCACTTCCTGAGGCGTGATGCTGACACAAGAAAATAACAAAACTGTGGCAAAACTGCCAGTGCTACGAGTTCCCCATCGGCTGATGGTACGAGACAGATAACTTGGCTCTGCGAGATTCCCCCTTCAGATAAGGGGCTTTTGCAGCTCCCACCTACCCCCAGCAGCTCCCCCCACTCCTGCAGGATCCGTGGCCCCCAACAAACATGTTCATTGCTGGGTACTGCTCTGGCCACATCCCATGAAGCTTCCAGTGCTGGGGTGAGAAAAGCTCTGGGAAGGTGGGAAGGGCAGAAATAGCTGGTGGAGGGGTGCTTTTCCACATGGGGAGGTATTTGCACATGCTGGAGAGGTGTGGAAGTGGTTGGCATGAGCCTGTGACCAGCAGAAAATGAGAGGTGTTGTTGCAGAGATGGTTTCAGAAGCCTTCAGCAGGTGGAGGCTGATCACCTCCACACACATTTACTGCCTTCCTATTTATGCTGAGCACTGCCTTAGGAAAAAAAAAAAAAGAAAGAAAAACGAGTTGATGCTAAAAATGCAGAGTAAAAATTTGGCTGCTAGGAGTAACCGCGGCACATGAGTCCTGTCCTCGCTTGCTTTGAGTCCTCTATTTTGCCTGTGCCAGAAAATACCCCATGTGCAGAAGTTTATAATAAATGTCATGCAGCTTGATCCCTGAATCTGGTAGTAAATCTCAACCTGAGGAGCAGAGCCACTGGAGGGGTCTCCTCCACCTCCCGTGGGGTTTTGGTAGAGTGCTGTGTCGCAGAGAAAGTCATCACCCAGCTCAGATCCCCACTGGGGGCCTTTGTGGACTTTCCACAGTGTAAAAATAGATGTACCACAGACAACATACACTATCGGCTGCAGCATCGCTGAAGGTGCCAGCAGCACGTTAGGCCCACGTGTTGGTGCACAAGTTAATCCAGCAGCTAATGGTATGACTAAGAAACCCCCTCCCCACTTAAATCACCTCGTTGTTTGTAGTTTATTCTGAAGCGCACATAAGTCTGGTTTAATTGCAACTAAAAGACAAGCAAAAGGCATGAGCTAGTTGAAAGGCAGTTTCCATGTATCTATCTATATAACGGCTTTCACAGCTTTCCAGACAGGCTTCTTATGGAGCCACATGTTGCCCAGTTTGCCGTGCTTCCTGGGGTGCTTGCACCACACAGGAATGATCTGGTTGAGCAAATCTCCTATGTCCTTTCAGAAAGGAGCCGATGTATTTCTACCAGCATTTATTCTCTAAATGAACACACTTTTCACTTCTGCTGTGAATAGCTAAGAGTCTGCTTTAAAAAACCCAAACCTGCCATGAGATTCCAGAAATAGTTTACTTTTCTGGAAAGAAGATTATTTTCCAGTCAGTGAAACTTGCACCAACTGCAAGCAGCCGGCTCCTAACCTTCCTGGTGGACTGACATGGGCTTGAAGGCAAGGAAAATCAATGTCAGTGCCAATGCAAAAATGCAGCTGACTGAAAATTGGGGTGAGATGAAGCGCTGCTGCTTTTTCTCTCCAGAGGAAACAGCAAATGCCCTGGAGCCCTCTGAGCAACAGGCTCTGAGTGGGATGCACACCTAGAGCACAAGCTGCCGGCAGTGCACACCTGCCATTGGCCTGATTGGTGCCAGGTTTCCTTTTCCTCTCAGGCAAAACTGGAGATGAAGGCAGTGAGGATTTTTTTCAGAACACGGTGAAGGCCAGGAGGCCAGAGTGCTGTGGGCTTTTCTGTACTTGTCTCACTCCCGTCAATCAGGAAGCGGTGACGCAGGTTTTGGGTTGGGTTTGAGGTTTTGGAAACCTTTTCTAAAAGAAGTTGATCTCCTCGCCCCATCATATTTCTGAAGTGTGAAGCCGTGGTGAAGGCTGGTGGCGACTGGAGGGATGCCAGCCAAAATGCAGCTCCTCATCAGATGTAATGGGAGGATTTTCCTGGCTATTTGTTTAATCCTCTTTGTGGGATACACAGCACAAGGTAAAACAGGGCAGTTGTTCTCTTGGTAATCCTCTTTCTGGGCTACGCAGTGTAGGCCAAGTAGGGAGTCTCTGAATTTTTCAAACTGACCTTCCTCTTTCTACTCAGAAAACCTGTTTTGCTAACATTTCATTTTCTGGAGGGGGAATGGTAAAAAAAGGTGCTTTTTACAAGTGGCACATTTCTGTGCCCTTTTCCCTATGAGAAAAAGACTTTATAAAATACATTGCTGTATGTGTGTATATTTTCAACCTGTGTATTTCAATTTGTTGTTGGTTTGTTGTTTTTTTTTTTGAAACAACACAGTGGTCCAGTTACTACTGTTATTCAGTTATGTAGTTACAGACAAAATATGTAACAGTTCCCATGTCATAACTACTACGGTCTAATTTCTTGTGATGACAGGAAACGGGTTCTAAGTATGAGGAAATTAAACGTTTATTCGGTACAATATTGCAACACACAGCACTAATACAGCTAAAAGGAAATGTTGATTCATGGTGATATGCATCCTCTGGATTTATATCTTGTGAGAGAGAAGTGCTTTCCAAGCATGTACAGCATCATTTATCCCCAGACCAAGGCTGTGATAGTGATAGGCTTGAATTAGTATCTATCACTCAGAGGCTGAGGGATTATGGCCTGGTTTTTGTATGTTGTTTATTTGCAAATTATTCAGCTGCAGTTGTTTATTTTGTTGCCACTGTTGTTATTAAAAATCTTCTTAATAATATCAGAAGAAAATAAGTATTAAAAAGGCATGTGCTGTAAAAGAAGCAGGAAATGATACCCATGAGATCATTTTTCTCTTACAGAAGAGTGTAGGAGGTAGCTGAAAGTCATCTAGTACATTTCAGTAATATATAGGGCAATAGAAAAGTGTAATTACAGAAAGATATTCCCAAGAAATGGAGAAAAAATAGTCTGAAGTGCCAACATGGGGAGAATGTGTCAGGAGGCTTCAGAACAAATTAATTACATAAGACAGAGAGGAAGGATGAAATGCCGCTGTCTTTATCTTTACTATGCAATCATTATTTTCTCCTTTTGGAACGTTTTGAAGACCACTTTTTAGTGACAGCCCCAGTCAGGTACCCGGGGAGCACCAGAGGTGCAACCGTAGGTTTACATAACTGAGTCATATCTAGGAGACACCTGAACCATCTCTCAAGGCGGCTCTTGGCACATCTTGAATTTCCAACCTCCCTATCAAAACTCATCCCGTTCAACTTAAGGGAGCTGAGCTGAGTCACTCAAAGCCAAAGCAGAGCTGTCTGTCACCCTTGCTGGAGAGAAACAGAAAGGGAGGGTGCAAGAGCCAGCTCACCGCTGGGGTGACTCGTCCCCAGGGGATTCTGCAATATCTCCACTAGTTTTGGGGAGAACTGCGGGCAGCTGAGACTGCAGGTCCCCCATGGATATGCTGTGCCATGCCCCAACTGCGAATAAGCCCTGCTGTGATGATGGCATGTGGCAGGGGTTTCCCATGAGGTTTTAATTCCTAATTCCTGCGGACTTCCCATGTCCATGTGTGAGAAGCAACTGGTATTTCTGAGAGCAAAGATGCCACTTAGGATGTCAGCAGCCATTTAAAATGTCTTCAGGGTTAATTTATTTTTTGGTGGTTGAGCACTCAGGGCCTCACAAATTGCATTCTTCCGCTCCTTTAAGCTTTATTAGGTACTCATAAAGTTAATAGTCCTGGTGAATAACACACAGCTGATTCAATCAGGTGCTCCAGTGCAGAGGGCAAGATACAAGAGAGTGAGGTGCCGACCTGATGCCTGGTCTGCTAACTGCATTGAAGAGAAGGGGCCCTGGTTTTACATGCCCACTGGTGGAGCCAACAGAATCCTTCCTCCCATGGCAGACCCGTCCCTGTAAGTTCATTTGTCAAATATTTGTTAACTCCAGCATCCAAAAATGTCTGGTTTTCCTGTTTCAACAGTCCTGTCACAGGCTGGCTCACCCATGGGAATGAGAGGCTTCTGTGCGCACATTTAAGAGATAATAAACAATACAATGGATTTGGAATAAACTTGCTGCCGCTCTGCATTTCAGGATGAAGCGATACCAGGAGCTGGGTGACATATTCCCTCTCTCAGATGAGGAGTCCGGCTCTGGCTCTGATACCATGGTGGAAGCAGAGCCAGCCTCTGGGTCAGGGCTCGGTGATGGCAATAGCTTCTCTGAGGTGAAGCTGCCTGTCTTCCTAGAGGGCCTGCGAGGCAGCGAGCTGAAGCAAAAGCTAACGGAGGAGGATTTGCTCCTGTAAGAGATAGTGGCCTTCTTGTGCCTCCCGCAACCCTTCCCCAGTGCCTGACCCAATGCAATGGCCATGAAGCGGTTTTAAACCAACTTCAATAAAAACTTTGCCTTACAATCTTCATTGCTTTCACTCACTAAAAGGCCTTCTTTGCTCTGTCTGAACTTGCTCTTTGCTTTTTGTGGGTAGGTCAGCCATCCCCAGCAGTGGAGACCGGGTTCTGGGGCTCTGCCTGATCTGTGTGGATGCTATTGCGCTCCAGAGGTAATAACCTAAAAACCTTTGTGTGGTGGGAGCCACCTGCACTAATCACATATTATATTGGGAGTATTTACTCTCAACGGGCTGCTTCGCACCCTGAAAGGCACAAAATGTTGTGAAAATGCTTTGGGACCATGAGGAGTGTCTGAGGGAACTGGGCTTGGTCAGTCTGGAGAAAGCTCAGGGGGTTCTTATCTCTACAACTACCTGAAAGGAGGTTGCAGTGAGGTGGGGGTGGGTCTCTCCCCAAGTAACAAGTGATAGGACAAGAAGTACCGACCTCAAGCTGTGCTAGGGGAGGTTTACACTGGATATTTGGAACAGTTTCTTCACAGAGGGTGGTCAGCCACTGGAACAGGCTGTCCAGGGCCGCGGCGGAATCACCGCCCCCGGAAGTGTTCACAAACCGCGTGGCCCTCGGTGACATGGTTTAGTGGTGGACTTGGCCGTGCTAACGGTTTGACTTGATGATTTTAAAGGTCTTTTCCAGCCCGGCTGATTCTACGGTTCCGATTTCACCGGCTATCTGAGAGCCACGTCCGTCCCCCCCCGCGCTGCCACCTCCCGGCCGCTAGGCAGCGCCCTCCCGCACGCTGTCCCGCCCGGGGGCCGGGCCCTTCGGCGGGCTTTGAGCGGGCGGCGCCAATGGTGGAGGGAGGCGGTCACGTGCGGCGGGGGGGAGGCGCGGCGCGGCGCGGCTGGGCTGTAAGGTCACATGACAGGGGCGCGGGCCGGGCGGCTGGTGGCGGCGCGCGGGGCGGGCAGTGAGCCGCGGCGGGGAGCGCGCCATGGTGAGTGCGGGAGGGGCGGCCGGAGCCGCGCAGCGCCGGTACGCGGGACGCTACTCTCCAACCGCCGCCGCCTGAGGCGATGGCGGGGTTTGGCCGGGCGGCGTCTCCTTCCTTCCTTCCTCCCTCCCTCTATCCCCACCTGTGGCTCCGGGTTGTGCGTGATTAGAGCCGACTTTAGTGCGTGATTTGCTGTCCGGTGCTGCCGGTCCTCTCTCCCTCACCTCCGGTCGGGCTGCGGAGCGCCCGGTGACACCCTTCCCCCCGCCGCCCGTCTGGCCGCCCCCTCCCCGGCCTGCGTCATGCGGCCGCACTGCTCCCCGCTGCCCGCCTCGCCCCGAGCTGCGCTCGGGCCCGGGTGCGGCCGCCCCGTGGAGGTGGCATCGGCCTCCCCGCGCGAACCGCCGCTGTGCGGGGCGGGCTTGGGGGACAGCTGACAAAACGGGAGGCAAAAAACAAGGGTTTGGGTGTTTTTAATATAATTTCTGGATTAAGGTTTGGTATATTTCCCAGCTTTTCCATCTGCACATATCTTCACCGGGACGGGGTTTAGCCATGGAACTCGGCTTCCATTTTTCCTACACAGCTGCTGTCGGGGAGGCTTCGGAGAGAGTGCATGCGATAGTCCTGAAAACATCAGTAAATCTTTCAGCAGTCCCTTAAGGCAGCAATTAAAATGACAGTAGTTGGTAGTGAGCCTTCAGGACTGGTGAAATAGAGGCCACTTTGTGCTTAGCAGTCTTGGCCTAGGCAAAATGCTTGGTGTGCTGTGGTGTATAGGCTGAGAAAACCCACATTATTTTAAAGGATAAGCTAGATTTGGTTCTGAAGCGTGTGGATTCTTTAACGTGTCTCTCTGTTGGACATGCAAAAACTTTTTAGGGCTGTATATGAAGCTCAGTCTGGGATTTCTGCACTGTTGATCAGCTGCTGGGAGTCCTTCAAGTCCTTTAGTACAGGCGTAACACTTAAGGACTGAATGCAGATTGATTTTTGACCCTGATGAAGCAAAATTTTCAGCGTCTGTCTTTTGCATGAAATAAAGAACAGCCTAGCGTTTGGCCAGCTTCTGAAAACCTTCATTCTCCTCATTTTCTTAAGCTGTAACATAATAAACCATATGATGGCTTCTTAAAATATTCTTGTTTTGCATACTTTCCTTGCAGCAGTATCTTGGATAGCAACTGGAGGAGATACCAGCTGTTGACTTCTTTATTCCATATGTTGTTGTCCTCTCTAGATGAGATCATGGCTAATCTCAAAGGGGTACAGTTGAAACATTCATGCACAGTGTCTTGAGAAGGCCTATGTTACCAGTGTTAGGTCTGGCTGACTTTTAAATGATGGTACAGCTTCATAATTTGGAATGTACTGTGAGAGTATCTTGTATGATGTTTATGTAATGTTCTTCCATGTTTAGTTGGGGGGGTATAAAGCTAATCTGGAA
This sequence comes from Brotogeris chrysoptera, assembly GCA_030323915.1. NCBI lineage: Eukaryota > Metazoa > Chordata > Aves > Psittaciformes > Psittacidae > Brotogeris > Brotogeris chrysoptera. The sequence continues at coordinate 10,611 of JARCZZ010046250.1, read as the reverse complement.
AAATTAGTACAGTTTCTAATGAGAATATAAGGGCATGTTCAACAGGAACTTGTAACAGTTCTTACTGAAACTTTCTTCTTTCTCCATTCCCCAGGAGCCAAAAATCAAGAATGGTTCTAGTGTGCGGTGATTTTAAAAAAATAAATTCTTGTTTCAGCAATTAATGCAAATACGTGCTTGGCAGAGACTTGGAAGACAGTTTGGTGTTTATATTCAACCACCTTGTTGGTCGTCTGCTTCTTTCCTCTGAGAATGTGAAGTAGCTGTAACTGGTGTTCAGTTATAGTTCTGTGGATCTTTATGGACTGAACTAGGGTTGCTTGCTATCTGAACAAACAGAAAATCAGTTTAATCTTGTGTGAATCGGTGTTTTATAGCTCAAGCTTGCACCATGTCTTTGCTTGTCTTGTAGGGGTAAGCAAAAAGTCACTCAGTCTTCACACTGCTAAGGAGTATCATTCAGATCAAACTGTTCTTCTAGACTTTTTGCTATTAATGCTGTATTTCAAACTTCAGGTTCAGCACAATGTGTTGAAATGTGGTTTTACAGTTTTTGATATTAAATTGATGAAATGAGAATGACTGTTTCATATATACCAGACTCATATAGTTGAAGTGGATGCTGTTGTTGAGAACACAGTGTACTTTCTGCAGCCCCTGTCAAAATTGTACAGAATTAGTGTTGCTTGCTACAGTACATCGAAGCAGATTAGTGTTTTAATTCTTAGGAGAAAATGTTGACTTTTGTCCTTATCTTGTTGAGTTTCCCGTAGAGCCACTGGCATGTTTTGCAGCTTCTTGTAAGAAATGTTTGTGCAAGGTCAGAGGATGATCTCTCCTAGTTTCTTATGTTTGGTGCTGGTCAAAAGCTCGTACCTAGGGAATGCTGTTGTAAGGTGAGGACAAACACTTGATGCTCTTAATGGATTGGTGCCTGGAGCAGTATTACCGGTAAACTTGTAACATGCACTCTATCTGATGGCAGAGTAATTAAGGTAGACTGCATGAAGAACAGCTGCCTCTTGAACCTGTTAGTGCTCACCTTATTGATTAACAGGTGTAGTGAGAGGCATCAAATAAAAATCCCTATTTCCCTTCACCAACCAGGGGGATGCTTCAGGTCTCGTACTATATCCCCTGTTGTTTCTTTTCACCCTGCATTGCTCTGTTAATTGCTTTGCTTCTGATCATCCTTGTTACTGCTATATCTGCAGTGAGTTATAGTGGGTAAAAAGCAGTAAGTTTTTGTTTGTTTAATAATATCTCAAATCTTAAACCAGATGGAATATATTTGCTAAAAGTTTGTTGTTTATGGTTTGTTTGGTTTTGTTGTTTTGTTTTTTGCTTTTTTTTTTTTTTTTTTTGAAGTGTGGTTTAAAAATTATTTTTTAAGTGAAACCAGTGATTGTAAACTTTGCAGTGTCAGAAACTGAAGCTGTTTACAGCAATAATGTTTTAAGTATTTCTTAGTATTTTACTGTAGGAGTAATAATGGTAATTATGCTGTGTACTTTTTTTATAAACACTATAGTTTATAAGAGCTGTTGCTGCTTGTTACTGACCTCATTTCAGTTATTTGTGAGGTGAACAACTGTCTTTTTGTCATTGTTATTTCTTTGGTCTTTAATACATAATGGCTTTGTAAGTTCATGGGAGCACAAATATTTTTCCCCAATGTATAATGTACAGCTGCAAGTAAATACCAGATTTTAAATAGTGTATCCACTGTGTTGTAATTTTTCTAATTCTTTGTTATTCCAGAGTTTTCTTGGAGTCTTGTTCAGTTCTGTTGGTGAGATTGATGTTATTCTCAATGATGCTGAAACACGAAAAACAGCAGAAATCAAAACAGAAGATGGTAAAGTAGAAAAGCATTTTCTCTTCTATGATGGAGAATCTGTTACAGGAAAGGTAAATCTTTTTTAAAGTGAATATTAATACTGTACTGACTCTGGCATATGAATGCATATAAGACGGTAAATGAAAAACTGATGTAAGCAAGAGCTGCAATTTCAGCTTGTGTCGTTATTCAGACAGGAAACACTGTTTTCCTATATGTGGGTTTGTTTTTCTACCTGTAGTCATTCAGGCAACTGGTAAAAGGGAACGTTTTAATAGTTTTTTTGTTTCGGGTCATTTTGAATTTGTGAATAAGCTTTTTGTGCAACCATGTGCAATTCTATCATTGCTTCTGACAACAAAACTATTCCAGACTGGATCCTCCTGCTTCTGCTTCCCTTTGAACTCCAAAATCCACAACCCAGCCATGTAACAGTAGTTTTTGTCTGGCAAAGCCAACTTGCTTTGCATACCCTGAAGCTAAACCTTGTGTTTCATGCCCTGCAGTGGTTTATGGAATTGCATAAGGCCAGTAATACATGAAGTTGAGCTGGCTGCTGCATCAACAAAACTTTTTCTTGTTGGGAGTGTGTGTGTGTGTGAAGAGGGACAATGACTCCTTGCCATCACTCTGGTTTTACTGGTGCCAGTCTTGCTCTCTGAATGATTCTGTTATGATTTACTTTCCCTCAAAAAAACTTGATCCAGATATTGGGTACCGAGACTGACTTCCAAATAACTACTTTGATTTTGACTGACCTGTTGTCGCTGGGCATCTTTTTGCTCTTAAGATATCTTTCCATGCTAAGATCTTGGTTTTCTAGAAAGATCCTGTTAGGGATGTGAAACTCTCACAAGATCGGTCTCAAAACTCAGGAAACTGAGAAAACTAGCTTTTTTCTGTTGGTTGGCCTGAGCACTTCTCACTTTTATTGGCAATGCGTGAGAGGTGCCTGATGATGAAAGGTGTTAGCCTTCTGGCTAACAGAAGCACAGTGGAATGAGGAGGTCTGTAAGACTAGTAATTTGTTGGACAACCTCATTCTACCTCTTTCCTCCTTTTTACCACAAAGATAAGTTACTCAAATAGTTTACTGCCTACTCTGATACCAACAATATACTGGGTTTTAAGGTACAGGAATTTCTGTAGTCATCACTACCTTGTAAGAGAACATTATGTATGCTTAATATTTATGTTTCCACAGAAAGTAATAGTACGGATTTTTTTCTTGTGAGGTTAGGTGTGGTTTTGAGAATCAAATTCACAAATAAAGTTCTTGATAGTAGGTTTCATTATCCGTTATTTTTCATTGTGGCTGGCTGCTGAGGAAGGGACTTAGGTTCACTTGACTTGAATGCATCTTATGGCAGTTCTTTTTTGGGCTTCCAAATATGACTGTCAGAAGACGGCTTGAAACTTTCTGCCTTCAGAGATTCCAAAAAGGTCACAACTGGCTTGTGAGAATTCTGCTTAAGGTCTAGCTGGGATTATTAATTTTGGGACTCAAGGGTCTCAAGCATCATTATAAATTCAGGTTTGTGGATGATTAGATTTTTCTTAACTGCTTTAACGGTGCCTTCATAATGCTTAATTTCATAACCAGCTGTTTGATTTTGATTGCCTTCAAGCTCAGGTAGTGCTGTTGAGAAGGGGTCTCAGTTTTCATGGGAATGTAGTAATCTTTGTCTTCTTACTGGGATCATGTATTAAAGTGTTGGGAAAAAGTGTAACTGGTGGTTTGTTTTAATTGTTTTTTCCCTTGCTAGGTGAACGTTTCCCTTAAGCATGGGAAGAGGCTAGAGCACCAAGGAATTAGAATTGAATTTGTAGGACAAATTGGTGAGTTTAAGTTATAAAAGGGATATTAGGTGTGTGTGGTTTATGGAACTTTGCGCTGTCAGCAGTTTGGCTCTAACATTGCAACTTCATCAGATCAGTTGATAAAGTGCCAAAGGATGATTATATACTCCTTATTTCAATACGGTCATGTACTGATTTGTGTTACTCAAAGTCATTGGGAGGGAAGATATGTACATGTGAGAGAGAACTGGGATAGTGAGCGTTTTGTCTGTCAGACTGGTTAAAAGTTTAAGAACCACTTGAGACTAATGTCATTTTTTTCTAACTTTCTTAGTTTTTATCTTGGTGAGAATTGCATGACATAGATCTAGGATGAATTATAATGACACTGGTCTGGAGACAGGAGGTATATTGCTATGTCTATGCTTACATATTAAGAACTTGTTTCCAAGTGGCTGTCTTAGACCAGTGGTCGTAATAAGCCATTTGATTGTAGACTAGTAGTAATAATAAATCATTTGATAGGTGGTGTTAATCTGTGGGAGACCAGCTGGGGTTGCTGGCCTGTCCTGTATGAGCCAGTCTTGATGTTGCTTAGGTTTTCTGCCTTCAGCAATAAATGCTGAAGCCAAAATCAGGCAACGCTAATTACAGAGAATTACAAGAAGTACTTATTAAAGCTAGCTAAACTGTCATTTAAAAAAAATGCCATGCTAGTGAAGCTTAAAGTATGTGTTCTGTTTGTTGCAGTTAGTTCTTTAGGAATGCTTACTGTAGGCTGCTGAAACTGAAGATAACTTGGAAAAATCGTATACAACATTTGGTCGCATACATGTAACTTAAATTAATTGTTGTCCTCTCCTACCTGCTTCTGTCAAAATAGAGACAGTCTTGTTTGCTAAAAGTAAACACTGTAACATGTTTTCTTTTAACTTCCTCAACTGTAGAACTCTTCAATGACAAAAGCAATACCCACGAATTTGTAAACTTAGTGAAAGAACTGGCCTTACCTGGAGAGCTGACCCAAAGCAGAAGCTATGACTTTGAATTCATGCAGGTTGAAAAGCCATATGAATCCTACATTGGTGCCAATGTCAGACTGAGGTTTGTGACTGTTAAGCCTTCTCTCCTCTCCTCTCCTGCAGAAAATTTGTAATTTAGCAGTTATTCTGCCCTCTCCCCCTCTTCCTCCTTTTGGATTTCAAATCAGACTTGTAACAGCCAGTAACTAGTGTGCCTTGATTGGAGTTAAGGTTGTTATAATGTAGCCATTTCTACTTATTTGGAATTGCTCAGTGTTTTTCGTATAGCTAAAGTTATTTCAGTTTAATCAAGTGAAGATGGTCCCTATGTTTCTGCTTAGAAGTGTTTTGTCTTGTATTTTGGTGTCTACTCTTCTCTGCTTAGTCTTAAGAGTGTACTCTTGTTTTTTCAAAGACAACCTGTACTTCAAAGGGCTTTTGCTTGTGCAATTCTGAATAATTATGGCTAACTTGGTGGCTTTCTTCCTAGGTATTTTCTAAAAGTGACAATAGTGAGACGGCTGTCAGACTTGGTGAAAGAATATGATCTGATTGTTCACCAGCTTGCTACGTACCCAGATGTGAACAACTCCATTAAAATGGAAGTAGGCATTGAAGACTGTCTTCATATAGAGTTTGAATACAATAAGTCAAAGTAAGTGTCACTTAGAACAAAATAAATTGAAATAAATATCTCGGGGATAAAAGCGTAGAGTACACAATATTTGATGAACAATCGTGGGGTATGGAGACTTAAAATGTAAAGCAACATTTTCAATTATTGTGTTGAGCTATTTGGTTACTGGGTACTAATTACACAGTGATCTTTGAGAAAGACTTGTCTGTTGTGCCTTCAGTGCTAATAGGAAAGTCACTAGCAAATATTTAAGACTTGATTTCTGCATTTATACTTTTTCAGTATAATTACAGTGCTTCCTTTACTAATATGGCAATGATGGAAAGGTGCTAATTGCACTGGTCTGGCTGAGATGCTTTGCTTAGTGAGGAAGTAAGCTTTAAGTAGTTAACAAGCAGATAAGGCAACTGCCTGTATAACTTGTATTCAGGAAGGTGTAAAAAATGTCTTTATTCTTTAATTAAAACCCCAATTCTGTTCTTTTAAAGGTATCATTTAAAGGATGTGATTGTTGGAAAAATTTATTTCCTCTTAGTGAGAATAAAAATTCAGCACATGGAGTTGCAGCTGATCAAAAAGGAGATTACTGGAATTGGTAAGAGAAACAAAGTCTAAAAGAAATGGCAGCTTGCAAGTCTGTTGAGCCTTATGCACACCTGGAGAAAATAGTTGCAGCTTTGGCTAAACTAGTGCTCTGTGTGCTTCTTTCTCACTTCTGTTTGACTACCATTTGCGTTCTGTGCTTTGGTAATCGTACTTAGTAGTCAACTTATCCATAGCACTGTCCTGGGATTGTGACTGTTGGGCTAGCTTCACAAATATGGACCCTTGTAAGTGGAACTTAAGCATAAATATGCAGCAGCTTTGTCAGCCTTGATAGATAATTGACAAGGGAGAAGGTATGAAATGAATCTTGAAAATTCCTTGCCTCTGCAGAGATCAGCTTGTGAAGCGGGCTTGGTAAAGATTAGCATGAATCTCTCATGGTCTAGAAATGTGCCATTTTCAGTTGGTCTAAGACTGTTATGATGGAAAAATCAAGACTCTTTGAAGCAGCAACAGCTTGAATATTGCTGATCAGGCTTGTACACCCTGGAGCTAGGAAGGCAGCAAGAGGCTATGGCTCGGGACTTCATTCCTCAGTGGCTGGGGCCTTGTTGAGCTGTTTGTGTGGAGAATGGGAAAGTTTCCGTAGTGCTAGAGGAATGGCAGAAAGCTCTACTTTGTTGTTGGCTTTTGTGGCTAAATTAGGTGCTCTGGTTTCTTCATCCTAGTCTCTGGAGAAAGGTGGCTCTTGTGCTAGGTCGTAACCCTTCAGATTCCTAGTCTGATCATGTCTTAGCAATATGGGTCACTAGCACTGGTCACCAAGCAGGGTGGTTTCACAAGTTTTACCCCACATGCTTATTCCTTATTTTAATGCCTGCATGTGCATTGTTCTTTTGAAGTGCTAAATACTTTTTTTAGTGTGGGGAGGAGAGAGTAAGATATAGATGCTTTGCCTGGGAGAGGGTTTTGCTTTTTTCAGCTGTGTGTAACTTGTATTCAAGATCAAGTAAAAAAATGTATTGTTGGGTAAATTAAAAGCTGCAGAGTAGAAATTGCTGTAAAGCTTTGTAAATGCTTACACCTGAAGCATGTGTTCTCACAGTGAAAATCTATTTCACCAGGACCCAGTACCACAACAGAGACTGAAACCATTGCAAAGTATGAAATAATGGATGGTGCACCGGTTAAAGGTAAGTGACTGTGCTGGTTTTAAAGTGAGTTAAAACTGTATTTAAAAAAATCTGGAGGGGAAGAGATTACTTGTATAGATTTTTCTTGGAGAAACCACACTTCAAAGCAGACATTTTTTTATTAACTTAGGGTATTTCACTTGGGATCCTAGTAATTCTTACCCTTATTTACCGCTGGAAATTCTAGGACTCATTTTTTTATCACTTAGATTCAAACCTGATTCCATGGTGTAGACCAGCTCTAAAGATTTGAAGATACTAATTCTGTTGTCTTGCCTGGCTACTGTGTTTCTGCTGAGAAAGTGTTAACTACTTCTGATTTCACACTTGCCTCTGTGCTGTGTTATGTTTGTGATGTTCTTTGGTGGGTTTCATTTTTTTTATTCTTTAGTCAGGGAAGGGGCACAGACAATGCTAGGGAAACTGCCTTTATTTTGCATGTCTTCTGAAACTGTATGAGTGACGTCCAGTTTTAAGGAATTAATTGAAGTGCTTTTTTTTTCTTTTTAAGGTGAATCGATTCCCATAAGACTGTTCTTAGCAGGCTATGACCCAACTCCAACAATGAGAGATGTGAACAAAAAGTTTTCAGTGAGGTACTTCTTAAATCTAGTGCTTGTGGATGAAGAAGACAGACGGTACTTCAAACAGCAGGTATGGTCTGAGGAATCTTGTTGCAGAATTATCTGTGTTGTACATGCTGCTTTAAATGTTCAGCATGTGTCGGAAGCCACCTGTGCTTCATGTATGGCATAACCATTTCTGCTGGTGAGTGTATTGGAAGCTTGTACAGAAAATGTTAGCTTGCAAAAAGTAGTCAAGGGGAATGATGGATACTCGTTTAGCAAGTATAAGATGTTCAGTGCCATAGAACAGCCTTGGATTGTGACTGTCCAGGGAAAACACTTTGTGGGTAAAATAAGCTTGAGTTGCATTTGTTTGCTTGCTTGCTTAAACTACCGCAGGTAGATTTCTCCTCCCAGCATTATCCCAGGTTCAAAATTTCAAAATTGTAGTAAGGGATAAGACATCTGACTGAAAACGTAACAAAAGTTGAGGTCTTGAAAGGAATAGCACCGGGATGAAGCTATGTGGATTAGGTCAGAATCTTCCTGTTAAAGAGTAGTCAAGGCAGTGTAATTGAAGATGTTGAACAGAACGTAACTGTGCCAAGCATACAGTGGCCGTGATGGGCTTTGCATTTTGAGAAAAAGGGGAAGAAAAACTATAATCCCTTCAAAGTTGAGAGTAGTGTTGTTAAAGAAGAAAGAGGTGACTACTCAAGGTTAATAAAGGTAAGTGTTCAGGCAGTAACAAAATATGTAAATTTACTTGTGTCATCTTTCTGTTACTTTCCGTATGTACTGCACTGTTCTGTAACTAATGGGGATGCAGTTTTTGTGGTCTGTGATGTTTTTTTTTGTGTTTTGTTTTGTTTTATTTTTTCCCCCAAAAAGTCTTTATCAAGAACTTAAAATATTTGATGCTGGTGACTTAATGGTAATTGGTGGTTTCAAAAGTGTTTGCTTCCTCAAATAGGAAATAATTTTATGGAGAAAAGCTCCTGAGAAGCTGAGGAAACAACGAACAAACTTTCACCAGCGATTTGAATCTCCAGAATCAAAAACATCTGCTGAGCAACCTGAAATGTGAACTTGCATAAGGTGAAAAACTTTGTGATGCATCAGCAGGTTGAAGGTGGCAGCAGCCTGTGGGAAAAGAAGGCCAGAATTCCCATTACAACTCTCTTCCTTCATCTTGCAGTGCTGCATTTACCATACTACTAAAGTGTTCTTCAGTTAAACATTCAAGTATGTATATACATTTAAAATAAAATGCTTTCTCAAACACTGGAACTTTCTTAAGCTATATTTTATACTGCACATTTACTTTTATTTGATAATGTTATATGCACTTGGATATGCAGAATCTTAAATCTGATTATCTCCATGCATGGTAGGCTGGTATATTTGATTTTTGCTGATCACCTATACAGTGTAGTCTAAAGCATTTCCCTTTTCTCATGTTTTTTATTGCATGTTTTTTTCCAATGTTGCTTATTTCCATTTGTTTTGTTTTGAAACTACAGTAAGACGCAATTGACTAAATCACACTAAAAATGGAGGTTTACAGTGAGATTGTGTCCTAAGACACTTACTTGTCCTGAGACTTCTTATTACTGTGTTAGACAGGGTTTAACTGAAACTGCATGTATATGCACTATAACTGTGGAGTCTTCGGACACCTTACCGAGGTTTCTGAGAAGCTTTGAATCTGTCAGTAGCAAAGAATGTTAGGAAGCATCTTTGCCCTCTTTCCCCCAACTCTCTCTCTCCCATACTTCTCTAAGCCTTTCATGTGAGTCACTCCTGACTTTTGGGTGCTTGTTGCCTGGTAAGCAGCGATTGTAGAGATGTTGTGATTTTACCTTCAAGTGGTGAGCGGGTGAAGTATTTGAAGGTAATTATCTCTTATTGATGAAATAAATGCTGGTAATGGATTATTTTGCAAATACATGAAACTGTGATTCCTCCTGGCTTCATGCTTGCACTGTTTCAGAGTATGTCTCCTCATTGCCCTGACAGGAGAGATGAAATTGTCCTCAAAGGACATCCTCCTCCTAGTCCATCTGGACCTGTTATAAGGGCACACAAGCTCCTTTGTGGTCTTCTGGAAAGGTATTTTGAAGCTAGGCAAGCCTTAAAACTGTTAGAAGCTTGTCTGGCACAGCAGATTGTTTCTCTTAATCATCTCATATGCATTTAGTGTTTGAAGAAATAGCTTAAAAATAGCTTTCATCTATTCATAACTGAGCATGCAGTCTGTTACCAGACACATGACTTGGGCATGAAATGAAGCCTGCTGCGCGGAAGGCTACTTGTGCTTGTAGTTCGCTTGGTCTTTAAACCAAGGCTTCTCAACTCTGGTGCAAGTGTCATCGGTAACCTTACTTTATGAGTAAGTAAATAATCGAATTACATTTCTGTAAGAACTGTTTTATTACTGTGGCACTTTGATAAAGCAGACAACGATGCTGTACTTTATGCTGGTATACTTCTAATGTGGGTATCTTTGAGAGCAAATTCAACTCCCTCATGTAAGTGCCTGTTCAGAAATTTAAAGAATAAAGTAAAAAGCCAAATATTTTCATGGTCACTTGCATGTTGTAATCTGGAAATGATTCCAAGAGATTTTGAAAACTTGATTGTATTTAACCAGCCTCAGGTTGTGCAACCATGTGTAACAACCGGGAAACATACTGAGCTGCTATTTGAATTATTAAAACAGCTGTTATTCTCACTAACATCTGGGTCGTCTTTGTTGACCGGCTCTGCCCTTTGCAGCCGCAGCGCCTGTTACTTCAGCATCCCCTTTACCGCCCGCCCCGGGCGGCCGAGGGACGGAGGGCGCCCTTTAGGACCTCGGAGCACCGCGAGCTCTTCCGTTTGCGCGCGCTCTCCGCGGCTGGGGCCGTGCTGCGCATGCGCTGCGGCGGTCGCAGTTCGATGACTCGAGAGCCCCGCGCCGCCGCCGCCGCCGCCGCCGCCCTTCGCTGCCGATGAGGCGGTGCGC